>JAQZBX010087300.1:0-12883 GCA_029593785.1 Cabassous unicinctus
CCCATTGGCTAGGCTGTGTTTTTATTTTCTTAGTAATGCCCTGTGAGGTGCATAAGTTTTTAATTTTGAGGAGATCCCATTTATCTACTTTTTCTCTTACTGCTTGTGCTTTGGGTGTGAAGTTCATGAAACCATTGCCTATTTTACAAGGTCCTGTAGATACTTCCCTACATTATCTTCCAAGGTCTTTATGGTTTTGGCTCTTATATTTAGATCTTTGATCCACCTTGATTTGATTTTTGTATAAGGTGTGAGATGGTTTTCCTGTCTCCTTCTTTTGGATATAGATATCCAGTTCTCCAAGCACCAATTCTTAAAGAGGCCATTCTCTCTCAACTGAGTGGGCTTGGTGGCCTTGTCGATATCAGATGACTGTATATGTGAGAATCTATATCAGAACTCTCAGTTCAGTTCCATTGGTCAGTATGTCTATCCTTGTGCCAATACCATGCAGTTTGAGCACTGTAGCTTTGTAGTGTGTTTTAAAGTCAGGCAATGTGATACCTCCAACTTCATTTGTCTTTTTCAATATGTCTTTGGCAATTTGGGGCCTCTTATCTTTCCAAATATATTTTGTAGTTAGTTTTTCCTGTTTCTTAAAAAATACCGTGTTGATTTTTATTGGGATTGCATTAAATCTGTAGAATTCTTTGGGTAAGATAGACATCTTGATGATGATTAGTGTTCCTATCCATGAACAGGAAATATTCTTCCATTTATTCAAGTCTTCTTTGATTTCCTTTAACAGTGTTGTGTAGTTTTCTATATATAAGTCCTTTACATCTTTAGTTAAATTTATTCCTAGGTATTTGATTTTTTTAGTTACTATTTTAAATGGTATTTTTTTCTTGATTTCCTCCTCAGATTGCTTGTTATTGGTGTAAAGAAATGCTACTGATTTTTGAGCATTGATCTTGTAGCCTGTGACTTTACTGAACTCCTTTATATGTTCTAGAAGCTTTTTTGTAGATTTCTCAGGGCTTTCTAAGTATAGGATCATGTCGTCTGCAAATAATGAAATTTTTACTTCTTCTTTTCCAATTTGGATGCCTTTTATATATTTTTCTCGCCTCAGTGCTTGAGCAAGTACTTCTAAGACAATGTTAAATAGAAGTGGTGATAGTGGGCATCCTTGTCTTGTTCCCAATCTCAGAGGGAAGGCTTTTAGGATTTCACCATTGAAGACGATGTTAGCTTTGTGTTTTTCATATATACCATTTATTATATTCAGAAAGTTTCCTTCTATTCTTATCTTTTGCAGTATTTTTATCAGGAAAGGATGTTGTACTTTGTTGAATGGTTTTTCTGCATCTATAGAGATGATCATGTGATTTTTTTCTTTCAATCTGTTTATGTGGCGCATTACATTGATTGATTTTCTTATATTGAACCATCCCTGCATATCCAGGATGACACCCAGTTGGTCATGGTGTAAAATCCTTTTGATATGTTGTTGAATGTGATTAGCAAGTATTGTGTTGAGGATTTTAGCATCTAGGTTCATTAGAGAAATTGGTCTGTAATTTTCTTCTCTTGTGGTATCTTTGTTTGGTTTTGTATTAGGGTAATGGTGGAATCTTTGAATGTGTTAGGCAGTATTCCTTCTACTTCAATATTTTGGAAGAGCTTAAGCAAATTTGGTGTTAGCTCTTTCTGGAATGTTTGGTAGAATTCAGCTATGAAACCATCTGGTACTGGGCTCTTCTTACTTGGGAGGTTTTTGATGACTGAGTCTATCTCTTTACTTGAATTTGGACTGTTAAGTTTATCAATTTCTTCTTTCATCAATGTAGACTGTTTGTGAGTTTCTAGAAATTTGTCCATTTCCTCTAAACTACAATTCTTGTTGGCATATACTTTGTAAAAGTATCCTCTTTTGATACTCTTTATTTCTACGGTGTCAGTAGTGATATCCCCTTGCCCATTCTTTATTTTGTGTATTTGCATCTATTCTATCTTTTTCTTTGTTAGTCTGGCTAGGGGTTTGTCAATTTTATGGACCTTCTCGAAGAACCAGCTTTGAGTTTTGTTTATTGTTTCTAGTGCTTTCTTATTCTCTATTTCATTTAGTTCTGCTCTAATCTTTGTTATTTCCTTCTTTCTACTTCCTTTAGCTTTACTTTGTTGTTGTTTTCCAATCCCTCGAAGGGTGCAGTTAAGTCTTCAATTTTAGCTCTTTCTTCTTTTTTAATTTATGTATTGATGGCTATGAACTTCCCTCTCAGGACAGCTTTGGCTGCATCCCATAGAATTTGATATGTTTTGTTTTCATTTTCATTAGTTTCAAGGTAGTTACTGATTTCTTGGGAGATTGCCTCCTTGACCCAATGTTTTTCTAAGAGTGTGTTGTTTAACTTCCATATCTTTTTGCCTAATCTCTTTGTGGTTTAACTTCCATATGTTTGTGCCTAATCTGGATGTGCCCTTATTGATTTCCAATTTCATTACATTGTGGTCAGAGAAATTACTTTGTATAATCTCAATTTTTCTGAATTCATTGAGAGAATTTCTGTGGCCAAGGATGTGGTCTCTCTTGGATTATGATCCATGTGCTCTCGAGTAGAGTGTAAATCCTGCTGTATTTGGGTGTAGTGATCTGTATATGTCTATTAAGTCCAGGTACTCTAATGTATTGTTCAGAGTCTTTGTTTCTTTATTGATTCTCTGTCTAGATGTTCTCTATAATGGTGATAATGGTGTATTAAACTCCCCGCTATAATTGTAGAGGCATTTATTTCTTCACTTAGTTTTTCCAGAGTTTGCCTCTTGTATTTTGAGGCACCCCGATTAGGTGCATACATGTTTATGATTGTTCTCTCTTCTTGAGAGATTACTCCTTTTGCTAATATATTGTGTTCATCTTTGTCTCTTACAATCATTTTGTATTTAAAGTCTATATTGTCTGATATTAGAGTAGCTACTCCTGGCCTTCTTTGGCTATCTTTAGCTTGTAAAATTGTTTTCCAATCTTTCTCTTTCAGCCTCCTTGAATCCTTGGGTTGAAGGTGGGTTTCTTGTAGCAGCATATAGATGGATCTTATTTCCTCATCCATTCTGCCAGTCTGTGTCTATTGAGTGGTGAATTTGATCCATTCACATTCAGGGTTATTATTCACAATGAATTTCTTACTTCAGCAATATTTTCTTTGGGTTAATGTATGTCATATGTTGTTTTGTTTCTGTTTTTGTCTTTTTAGTTCTTTTTAGACTCTCCTCTAAATCTCTCTCCCTTCTTTTTTCCTTTTAACTTGTAGAACTTCCTTTACTGTTTCTTGATTTGTAGGTTTCTTATTGGCATACTCTCTGAAATTCTGTTTATCTGTGGATATTTTGAACTCTCCATCATTTTTGAATGCCAGTTTTGCTGGATAGAGAATTTGTGGCTGTAATTTTTTTTTTCTTTTAGTACTTTGACTATGTCATACCACTGTCTTCTTGCCTCCGTGGTTTCAGATGAGAAATCAGCACTTAACCTTATAGTGCTTCCCTTATATGTGATGGTTCTCTTTTCTCTTGCTGCCTTGAGTATTTTCTTTTTGTCTTGAGCATCGGATATTTTAACAAGTATATGTCTTGGAGTTGGCCTCTTGGGATTTATACTGTTTGATGTGTGCTGTGCTTCCTGGATCTGCACATCCATCTCTCTCAAAAGGGTTAGGAAGTTTTCATCCATTATTTCCTTCAACACTCCTTCTGTTCCCTTTCCCTTCTTTTCTCCTTCTGGGATGTCCAGAATGCGTATGTTTATGCATTTTTTGCTCTTGGTTAAATCCCTGAGTCCCTGCTGGATTTTTTCTATCTTTTTGTGTATCTGTTCTACTATCTGTTTGATTTCAGATGTATTGTCTTCCACATCACTAATCTTTCTTCTGCCTGTTCAAATCTGCTGTTATGTGAATCCAGCGTCTTTTTGATTTCTTGGATTGTGCCATTGATCACCATCATATCTGTTAGCTTTTTATGTATGTTTACAGTTTCTTCAGTATGTTCTCTCAGGGTCTTCTTAGTATCCTTAATCTCTTCCTTCACTTTATTAAGTTGGTCCATGATATTTGTTTGGAAATCTTTGATTAGTTGTTCAATGTTCTGCATCTCTTCCTGGTTTTAGTTTGTTCATTGGACTGATCCATGTCTTCCTGTTTCTCAGTGTGGTTTTTAATTTTTTGTTGCCCTCATTTTATCTTGATGGGTTTATTCAGTTGATTAGCTTCTTTCTCTGCTCTAGAGTTTTATGTACTGGTGGTTCTGTGTGTGTGTTAAGTTTTCTCTTTGACAATTTTTCTTCCTATTTTATTTCCTTGTTTCTTTCTATGTTCCTTTGAAGGCAAAATGTTAGGGCCACAGGAATCGAAAGTTGTGAGAAAGGAAGAAGGACCATAGTAATGTTGATAAAAGTTAGAAGGGGGGCTGTATAAGATTTAGTGAAATGAATATTTAACTCATGTAGGCAGTGTAGAGTAATAGGAAAAAAAACGGGAATGCCTAAAATGGACTGGGAAAACAAATAGAGGAATATATATATAGTGATTTAGAAGGCTAGAATGTTGAAGAGGGAGAGAAAGAATAAAGAAGGGGCTGAAAGGAGAAAGTTAATATTAATAAAAAAAGAAAACAGAATAGATATAATGGAAATTGACACCCTTAAGTTGTGGGCTAATGAAAAAATGTGGTAAGAACCACAACAGAAAGCAGAAGGCAGAAAGATGAAAGAAGAAAAAGAGATAGTTTGGGAGACAAGATCAATATAGACAGAGAATGGTAAATCACTGATGAAGAGGCACAGCAAAGAAGAGACAAGCTAGCAACACCTAATTTAAAAAAAAAGAAAAAGAAAAAGAATGAAAGAAAGAAAAAAGAAGGTGTGGAGGAAGGAGGAAAGAAAAGCAAGAGACAACAAATGAACAGAGAAAAACCAAACAACCACACAAGCAAGCAGTCAAACAAAGCTAAAGAAGAAGAGTGTTCCTTCTTGGGCCCTTGTGGGACCTCTCAACCTGCTTGCGTATATCAATAAATTTCCTTGCAATGTTCTATCTGCAGGTTTTGAGGCATATTTTAGCTATTAAATTAAACTAAAAAGAAAAATTCATTTTTTCTTATTAAAATGACTATTTCCTTTTCTTTTTTTGGCAAAATAAGGGACCCAAAAGAAGTCCTCTTTTAGACCACCCACTTCACTGAGAGGACCCTAACTAGGCTTGTGGAAACTAATCAAGCACATCTCACTTCCTGGCCTTCCCAGGGAGATGAAGCATTGATGCTTAACAGTGCAGAATGATAAAATTTGCTGACTCTGCCCCTTTTGGAGCCAAACCTCAGTGTCACTGGGCTGGTGGGTAAATCAGGCTTCCTCAGTACATTCGCCTCTCCCCTCAACCTGGCGCTGATTCAAGCTGGCTTTTCTGCTCCCCAAAGCTATGAGGGGGTCCAGGCAGCCAAATCTGCAGAACGAAAACCCCTCTCCACCTCCTGTCAGAACCCTCCCTGTCTTGGAAAATGTTCCCTCTCACCGGGTTGCCGGCCAGAGTTGGGGTGTATCCCTGGGCAGCTAGGTAAATCAATTTCCTCAGCAGATTCAGCACTGCCCTCTGCCTGGTGCTGATTCAAGGCAACTATTTTGTTCCCCAAAGCTGCAAGAGGATCCAGGCAGCCAATCCACAGAAAGGACACCCCTCTCAACTCTTTGCCAGAACCCTCCCACTCTCAGAGAACGCTCCCTCTCACCAGGTTGCCGGTGGGAGTCGCAGCTCAAACCAGACTTTTTCCTTGAGGGTGGGGCTCAGCTGTCTGTGTTAACCACCACAGGCAGAATTAAAACTCATGGGTCTCTCCCTAGGAATCTATGCTGTCGAGCTCCCTCCATATAGATGTCCCTGAGTTTCTCACTCTGTGTACCCACTGCACAGACCCCCGGGCAGGATCCAGTCCCCCATCAGCCGTCCTCAGAGAGCTAGTCAGTGAGTGCCCTCCTAAACGGATAACTTCTTGCCTCTTATCATAGCACTTTTAAAAAGAATTGTACCTCTTAAAATATTCACTTTAGTTACACTTGAACGATTATTTAGATAGTACTATTAGCAATCTTCCATAATTTGCATTAGGTGTATTTTTCCCATCCTATTATTGACACCTTGTGTTAGTCTTGTACATTTGTTTTATTTCATGAAAGAACATTCTTATAGTTGTATTATTAACAATAGTCCATCATCTATAATAGGGTTCACTGTGTCACACAGGCTTATGTTTTATCACTTAGTTTTTGTTCAATAACATATACAAACTAAAATTTCCCCTTTCAGAATCATTCAACTACTTAATTTAATGTTGCCACTTACACTCTCAGTAATGGGCTAACATCCATTTCCATACCTTTATAATTGACCTAAAGAAGAATTATGTACAAATTAAGCACCGCCTACCCATTCTCTACAACCATTCTATCCACTGGTAACCTATACTCTAGACTCTATCTCTATGAGTTTGCTTATTATTATAATTACCTTATATCAGTGAGATCATATAATATGTGCCATTTTGTGTCTGGCTTATTTCATTCAACATGATGTCCTCGAGGTTCATCCATGTTGTCACATGCATCAGGATTTCATTATTGTTTAAGGTTAATAAAATTCTATTGGTAGTATACACCACATTTTATTTCTATATTCCTTGGTTAATGGATGCTGCTTTCATCTCTTGACAATTGTGAATAATACTGCTATGAAAAATGGTGTCCAAATATCAGTTCAACTTCCTGATTTCAATTATTCTGGGTATATTTCTAGTAGAAGATTGCCAGGTCATATGGCAATTTTATGTTTAGCTTCCTGAGGAACTCCCAAACTGTCTTCCATAGTGGCTGCACCATTTTACATTGCCACCAGCAAAAAATGAGTGTTACTATTTCTGCACATCATCTCCACATATGTAGTATTCTTGTTTTTAATCATAGCCATTCTAGTGTGTATGAAATGATATCTCATTGTGGTATTGATTTCAATTTCCCTAATAGTTAGTGATGTTGAGCATCTTTTCATGTGTTTTTTAACCATTTGTATATCCTTTGTGGATAAATGTCTGTTCAAATCTTTTGCTTATTTAAAATAGGGTATTTTGTCTTTCTATTATGGAGATGCAGGATTTTTTAAAATATATTCTGGATATTAAGCTCTTTTCAGATTCATATTTAACAAATATTTTCTCCCATTTATTAGGTTGTTTTCACATTCATTACAATGTCCTTTAATGCACAAAAGTGCTTTGGGTGTAAAGTGTAAGAAACCATTGCCTAACACTATTATCCTAAAGATGCTTCCATAGATTTTCCAGTCAGAGTTATATAGTCCTGGTTCTTATCATTTGGTATTTTATCCAGTTTGAATTAATTTTTGTATATAGTGTGAGATAGGGGTTCTCTTTCATTATTCTGTGTATAGATATCCAATTTTCTCAGGTGTTCCAAATTCTGTGTCTTTTCTGAAATTATTATTTGCTCCCTTGCCAGAGCCATATTTTCATATTTTTAATGGCTTTTAGTGTTTTGCTGATATTTAGGTGTCTGATTATCTTGATACATTAACTCTGAAGGTCAGTTACTCCCTCTTGTCTAGGGTTTTATTGTTGATTGGCTTTGTGTTAAGTCTCTACTTTGATGTTTGGTTCAACTTATTCTATACCTTTAGAATAGTCCATGTTTCCTCATCAGATTTTTTCTCAGCTCTTTTTTGATTCTTACCCTAGATATACAGTACAATTTTTAATATTGCATTTTCGATAATTGTTTCACCTGTCAGAGAAAGCTTCCATTCCACTGTTCTTTCTCTGGGTATCTTGATTTTTTTGGTTTGTTTTCTGTGCAAAATTTTCTGCCCAGATCCTATGAGTTGTTTATATTCTCTCCCTCATTCAGTACCCCATTTTTCTTATACTTATCCGTTCTGGGACCTTCCTGTTTTACAGAAGTTAAATTTAAACTCCACTTTTTTCCCTGTGAGACTTTTTTTTTGCCTCCAGAGTCTTCCATATTAGGATTTATCATTCCAGGGATCCAAAAGGTGTCAATCCAGAAAGTTGGGTCTCTCCAGTAAAGAACATTTTGTAGTCAGCTGGTCTGTACAGCAGAAACTGGATTAAGTGAGCAGACCCGTTACCAAGCACAGTGCTACCATGGTCTCTCCCCAAACTCCTTGGGTCCTCTGAATGCAACACTCTTCAGTGGCTTTTGTTCCACTCTGATTCTCTGTGATCTTTGATCCATGTGCCTGGACATGCATGGGATTCTAACTTGCTGCTGTGAGTGACTCTATAGTCTGTGTCCCCAGTGGGATTTGGAAAGGATCTAGGCCACTGTCTCTGAACAATTCTTAAGCTGTGCAAGACTAAGTGAGGGAGAGGCAAGAGGACAAGTGGATCTGGGACAGAAGTAACTGACTTGAAATTTTCTTTTCCTTTGATTCAGCATTTGTGGAGCTTGCTCTATTCCTTATCATCCCCCGGAGTTCTAATAATGTGTGTAGGCATCTGTTGAGGTTATGGGAAATTTGGTAATGGATAGTGGTGATGATAGTGGAACTTGTGAATGTGAATAATCCCACTGAATGGTGTGCCTAAATGTGGTTGAGATGAGAAACTTTATGTTGTATATATGTTTCTACAATAAAAAAAGAACAACTAAAGATAAAATAGCAATTAATTCAATGCATCATCCTGTACTAGATCTAATAATAGAGGAGAGTAGAGTCAAAAGGACATTATTAAGGCATGTGAAAAAATAGGAATATAAACTAAGATTTATATCAATTTTAAATTTCTTGAATTTAATAAACTCTAAAATGCTTATGTGATATACTTATCCTTAGGATATGTACAGAGAATATTTCAAGGAAGTTGATGTATACAACCTACTCTCAAATGTTTACAAAATAGATAAGAAATTTGATAGCTGAATAGAAAGTTAGATAGATAGATACATAGATATATAATACATACATACATACATTCATACATACATACATAGTTTGATATATAGATAGATAAATAGTTAAATATATGGTTGATATGTTTAAAATAGTGGATCTTGGTTTTGGGGTTTATGTTGGTGTTCTCTGGGTTTTACTTTCTTTTTTTAATAATATTTTTATTACAGAAATTGTGAACTTACAAAACATTCATGCACATGTGTAGAATTCCCATACAACAACCCTTCCCTAACACACCACACTGATGTGGAACACTTGTTACAGATTATGAGATAATATTATCAGTCTATTACCACTAACTATGGTCTATAACACACATTTAGCATATTTTTCCACCTTCTGCATTTTTTGCAACTGTTTTTTAATTTGAAATTATTTCAAGATAAAAGTTCAAGGAAAAGAAAGAGCATTGGGTCCAGGTTGGAATTAAAAAAATGACAAAATTATGGGAATATATCAGACACTACTATTCATGTTTACTGGAAATAATCTATTAAATAAATGGACGGTGGATATTGAGAAGCAAGTTTCTTACTCTTGGAGTAGAAGGTTATAGATAAGCAAGGGAATGAACATAGAATGACCCATATGGTGATGGATTAGAGTTGGAGAAATCAGTACAAATTCATGTTTAGCTTAATATCAATACAGATAGTAACATATAGAAATATTTATGGATTTGTGTATATACAGTGGTTAATATCGGCACATATATATTCTCTTTTGCTATCTAAGAAGATCTAGCATATGTGATGCACAAACCTTGGTTTCTAATGCCATTCTCCAATAAAAGAACACAGAGCTCCTGGGAAAAATGACAAAATCTATTATGGGGTAGGACATAAAAAAGATGAGATTTGAGCATCTTGTATTGCCAGAAATACAAGAAAAGCCTGGGAACAACACCAAAAAAACAACAAAAAAAAACACAAAAACCAAATTAACCAAAATCCAAAATGATGGGGATATTTCTAATGAATACAGGATTCAACTGAAAGAATTCCCATGACCTAAGCTGGAATCATTTGAGCAAAAAACAAATAAAGTTCCACTGGATTATAACCCAAAATGTAAATAAAAATCTATGAGTTCATACAAATATGAACAAATAAATGAATAAGTTAATGTGCACTAGAATTCCAAGCAACTCATGAAGATACCCTGCTCTAAAGGAGGTGGAGATACTTAACTCCTTATGTATGGATTATGCATAGTGACTTTTTTTCCAAAGAGTTAAGTATGGAAAGGGAGAAAAAAAAAAAGAGTAACATTATAGGCAAGAAAATTGGCAAACACAAAACATCAAGGCAGTTGATGAAGGATAACATCAATTGTGATAGATCATCTAGAATGTATGTGCCCTTCATATGACCTTCATATGACCTGATTAGAATGGCACTTTTCCCTTGTGGTCTTCCTCCTGAGAAACATGCTTACCTATGTTTTATGAGAAAAATAGCAGACAATTCCCTAGTTGGTGATTGAGGTGGGTGTTATTGATGTGTAAGACTGCAAATGCCAGGCTGAGGCTCATTAATGTAAACTGTCAGAAGATGAGGGAAGAGGAATAGAAATAAGGGAAAAAGTGTTGTCACCCTAAGAGGTTCAGATGAAGTATCATAAGAAACTTTTCATGAAACTCAAAGAAGCCTACAGAAGGTGGGTGAGGTTCAAAGCTTAGCCCCCACTACCACTGCCAACTTAAAAAAAATCTAAGAACCAATATTCCCATCACAGAATATAAAATGTTCTTTTGAAAATTCTTTGGAGGGCCCTCTTGATGTGCTTGCTCTGCAGGCTGTAAATGAAGGGGTTAAACATGGGGATGACCATGCTACATATCATCGCAGCGATCACACCCTTCCAGGAAATGAGTGATGTTTCTGAACTGAAATAGACACCAAGGCCTGTTCCATAGAATAAAGAAACCAGTCATGTGAGAACCACAGGTGTAAAATGCTTTACACTTCCCATCAGCTCATGGGATTCTCAGGATGGTGGAGACAATTCGAGTGTAGGAGAAAAAGATCCCTGAGAAAGGAACAATGCCAAGAAGGCTAGTCACCACATACAGCAGGATGTGATTAATGAGTGTGTTTGAGCAGGCTAGTTTATAGACCTGAGAAAGTTAACAATAAAAGTGTTGAATTATTGAATCAGTGCAGAAGGATAGCTGTAGGATTAAAAGACTCTGGATGAGGGAGTATGTCAAGCTGATGAACAAGGAAATGAGAACCAGCAAGCTACAGAAGTGGGGGTTCATGATGACTGGGTAGTGTAGAGGGTGACACATGTCGATGAAATGGTCATAAGCCATGACAGGGAGGAGGAATGTGTCCATGCCTCCAAAAACCATGAAAAAAAAAATACATCTGGGTGATGCAGTCTGCATAAGCAATGCCTTTGTTCTGGGTCCACAAACTTACAAGCCTCTTCGGGGTCGTGGTGGAAGTGAAACAGATGTCAGCAAAGGTCAGGTTGGAAAGAAAGAAATACATAGGTGTGTGGAGGTGGAAGTCAGAGCTGATGGCCAAGATAACTAGCAGGTTCCCAAGTACAGTGACAACAAAAATGGACAAAAACAATCCAAATAGGATTGGTTCATGCTCTGAGCCCTGGGATAATCCTATGAGGAAAGATACTGAAATGCGTGTTTTATTTCTTTGTCCTATGCTGAAGAGAAGACACCTAGAAGATTAAAGAAAGGAAAGACATGGTATTTACTTTAGACAGGTTCTATATTTTCCCTGCTATTTTACTCCTTCAAGTTGAGGCTTAGGCTTAAAAATCTGAACATTACAAAATTCAGAAATCCTACATTCTTTCATTTTTGTATGTAAAATGTCATAATCTTTACCAACCTCTGTACATTGGTCTATTATTTCTGGCTCACAATGATGAAAACCACAAATTCAAAAGCAATGCTGGAAGTAGAATTAAAATGATTTGAAACTGGTCTAACACAAATGTAATATGATGTTCCAAGAATTTAAGTAACCTAATCCAGGTAAACTGCCTGGTTTGGAGACAACCTGGGACTCAGAGGAGAGTCAGATAAACACATCTGAGAGGTGAGAGAGTTAGTAATATGTGGAAAAAATTTTGAAGTATGAGTAAGATTTGCTTCCCAAAGCAAAAACCAAAGAAAAAAAAATACATCTAATGTTAGCTATGGGCTATAGTTAATAGTATAATTAAAATATTCTTTCATCAACTTTAAGAAATATATCAATTTAATGTAAAGTATTAATAATGTGAGGCGGTATTTTGGAATGCTCTATTTTCCACATGAATTTTCTGTAAAACTACAACTTTTCTAATTAAAACATTTTTGAAAAGTGAATGCAAAGAAAAATCAAAGAAAAAAATGTTATCACAAAATAATGTCACACTAAAAAAATGCTTAATATACCATGGACTGTCAGCATTCTGAATAACCAGTGCAAAGTTCTTTCTTGAAGTTTTGCTGCATGGTAAAACCCTCTTCATCTGTGAATTTAAGGGATTGGTTAAACTGTCCCAAAGAAAGAAAGGACAGCACGTTTTAAAGAATTATGGCATCATAAGCTAAAACCTGCAAAGTTCACATGCAGAATTTTGAGTGATATTCTCTAAGGTACTCATTAAACACTTGCAGAGGACAGAAATTGCACCAGGATGCTTAGAAATGAGCCCCAAAATTGGGATCAGACATGACCATTCATATTTGTGGGAAGCTGCCCTCGGCATCTGCTTTATCATGGCCATTCTTAGAACTGGCGTTTGGCCAAATGTCATTGCGCATGTCCCGCACTAAGTTTCTATCTCCCCGTACTCGCTACATCTTTTCTTGTAAATCTGCTGACCAGGCTGTAGTTTGTTACCTAGCAACTTGCTGACGTCCACATCAGATGACCCCTCCTCCC
>JAQZBX010087301.1:0-12882 GCA_029593785.1 Cabassous unicinctus
TCACATCCAGGTCTCCTTCATCCAATTCTCAGGTCTTCAAAGGGAACGAAGTGTTTTATTCATCTTGGTGTGTACAGCGCCAGTGTACTTCCTGGCATGCAGTAGAGACTGGAGATATGTTCCCTGATCAAACCCAAACCATGGAAATACTTGCTGATTTTAGACCTGTGAACTGCACATCAAGATGTGTGGAATAGTACAGGGATGCCGGAATCAGATAAGTGTGGGCAGGATCCAGGCTCTTTCCTCCATTTACTTTTGGGCAAGTTACTTAAACCTTTTGGAACTCAGTTTCTGTGGTAGTCCCCCATCCCCACCTCGTATCCTAGTCCTTGGAATCTGTGAATATGTTAGGCTCCATGACAAAGCGGACTTAATATTCCTAACCAGCTGACCTTAAAATAGGGAGATGGCCCTGGATTATCTGGGTGAGCCTGAGGTAATCACAGCATTCTTAAAAGTGGAGAAGGGAAGCTGAAGAGAGAACAAGGAAGATGGCAGCATGAGAAGGACTCAGGCTTTGAAGATGGAGGAAGGGGCCACAGCCCAATGTGAAGGTTTGAAGCTGTATGAACCCCAAAAAAGTAGGTTCTTAAAGTGAACCCATTCCTGTGGTGTGGCTGTGGCCCCATTTTAAGTAGGATCTTTTGGTGAGTAGGCTCTTGAGATATGACCCACCTCATTTAGGGTGGGTCTTAATCCTTTTACTAGAGTCCTTTTTTTTGAGGTGCCATGGCGGGGGATTGAACTTGAGACCTCGTATGTGGGAAGCTGGCACTCAACCACTGAGCCACATCAACTCCCCAGAATTGGTATTTTCATTTGTTTGCTTATTGTTTGTTTTTTTGTTTTTAGGAGGCACTGGGGACCAAACCCTGGACCTCTGATGTGGGAAGCAGGTGCTCAACCACTTGAGCAGCCTCCACTCCCAGGAGTCCTTTGTAAGAAAATGAAATTCAGATAAAGAGAGAAAGCCACAGAAGCAAGAAGCTGGAAGCTAGGAAACCCAGAAAGGAAGGGAGAGATGAGCAGATGCCACCATGTGCCTGGCCATGTGGCAGAGGAACCAAGGATCGCCAGCAGCCGGTCTTTGGGAAGAAAGCATTGCCTTGATGATACCTTGATTTGGACATTTCCCAGCCTCAAAACCATAAGCTCATAAGTTAATAAATTCTCATTGTTAAGGGCCAGCCCATTTCCAACATGTTGCTTTCGGCAGTCTGGCAGACCACAACACTGAGGAGTGTGGGCGGCCTCTAGAAGCTGGAAAGCCCAAGCTGGAAAGCTCCCCTAAGCCACCAGAAGGGCCATGGCCCTGCCGACCCCGTGGTCTGAGCCCTGCGAGGCAGTGCTGGACTTCTGACCTCCAGAACTGTCATATAAATTTGTTTTGTTTTAAGTGACTATGTTTGTGGTCATTTATAACAGCAGTTCTGGAATACTAATAGAGTTTCTTCGACTATAAAGGAAGTACAGTAATAGATACCTTCCAGCAGTGCAAAGTGTGTATTATGCCTTGTGATATCTCAGAAGATAATGCCCAACAGACCGAAGGTATTTCATGACTATCAGTTGTCTTCCCCTCCTCTCTGCCTGTCTGAGCATCCTTAGCTAGCAGAAGGAGATTGTGGAAATGCTAGGTCTGATCACAATACAGATTGCTAATAGTTTTGTGGTACTGAAATCAAAGAACTGTTAGGATAGAGTTCCCTTGTAGTAACACGACAAAGGAAGCTCAGAGGATTTACATGCCTGTTTGTTCTTCTGTGGTGCTAATGAAAGATATTTTTTATTGAGCTTGGTGGTTGGCATATTAACTCCTTACTCTTCATTACTGATTGGCATTGACAATTTTAACACCAGTGAATTACCATAAGGATAAGAATTACAAATATTATGACCTAAAAACGAGCGTGTCATTTGCTCTTACTAGTGTCCAGTTTTAAAGCCACATTCATTTTAGTCTACTCAGTACCTCTCCTGTTCTTTCTGGGAGCTGGGGAAGAGAAGGGGTGAATGGTCCAAATTAGCTAAAAGGCATTATATAAAAATTATGCTCTACAAAATCAAGTGGGAACACAAAATACAAAATCTGAAATTGTCATTATAAAATGTTCAATTGTATTGCAAAATGTATACATGTGGTGTTGTGACAAATCCTATCATTGTAGACTATCATTAAAGCAGTTTGCTCAGGAGTCTTATGAATGGGAGACACCACGGGGAGGGAAATGGAAGGGATGGCTTATGAGTAAAATAACTGTAAGAGTTAATTTATATTGTATTATGTTCTATTATGCTATATTATTATATCGTTTATACTAATCATATCTTATCACACCATACCTTATCATAGCATATTTTAATTTCTATTACTTATGAGTAAAATAGGCTTTTAAAATTTTTTCATTGATGTCAGTTTTTGGTGTCAAATAATCAAACTAGTTAATTTGTCCCAATGTATTCATATGCTTCACTCCTTTTTATTAATTGGGTTCAACCCATGAGCCTATTCATTACTTCGACTCAATTTATTTATTTCTCTTAATTAATTATTGCATTTGGTATGATGAAATAGTTTGTTCCAATTTACTTCTTGATGTCAGAATAATTTCTGTTGATTGTATAGCTCACTATATTGTTTTTGTATTTTATCCCATTACTTTTTTTAATCTAACATTTCTCGTCCTTCTTTAATAGATAAATAAAAAAATGACAAAAAAGTACACTCCACATTCACCCAAAAGAGCGTCTGTAATTTTACTGAAATGTTCCAAAACATCTTACCGAGTTTCAGTTGAAATGTGTATCCCGAACTCAATTTCCCCTTAGGCGGAGTCCCGGAGTGCCTTCAGCCATCGAGTACCACCTGGAAGGAGATGGTGGACCCGACCAACTGCGGTGAACATGTCTTCCTTTTGCAAATTTTACAAAAGCAGATAACCATGTGTGTGCATGTTGTAGCCCCTCAAAAATCAGACCCTGAGGCAAGGAAGAGGATGCAGGGTGACCCCAAGAAGCACTGGTGAGGAATTGGAGAAAAGGGGTAGGAGAGGGAGAGAAGCCATTTAAGGGTAGCTAACGGGGGGCAAGAAAGGCTCAGCCCCACCAGGGACTTTTTGAGAAACCCAGCTCAGACTTGTCCTACCTCTGAAAGCTAGGGAGGCCTGGAGGTGTTTTTTTTTAAGGTAACTGGGTCGGGGATTGAACCCGGGACCCGATATGTGAGAAGCCGGCGCTCAACCACTGAGCCACATCGGCTCCCCTGAGTTGGTTTTGTCGTTTGCTTGTTTGTTTGTTTTTTGTTTTTAGGAGAACCCGGGAACCCAACGTGGGACCTCCCATGTGGGAGGTGGGCGCTCAACTGCTCGAGTCACATCTGCTCCCTGGAGTGTTTTTCAAGAGACTCCTTCCCCCAGGTTGTGATTAATGCCTGATGGAGAAAGTCCTCAGGCCCAGGAGATAACAGAGGGGCGGGAACTGTCAGGAGATGCCACAGGGGAACTCAGGGGACCTGGGAATGTGGGTGGTGAGAGCACCAAGCGCCTGCTCCCCTGTGTGAGTCCCATTCCAGGTCAGAATCTAGAAACTCAAAATTATTTAGTGCAATAAGGAATCTTCAATGATATGGACCTTTCTTATTTCATCAAGATGAGTTTGAAGTTAGTGGAGAGTGGATTGAAAGACAATGCGAAGTCATCTGTAACTTGCCAAGGAACGTTCTTTAATCCAAGCAGTTGAATTCTAGAAGCGAGACATTTTGAACAGAGATAAATATTTTCCTTAAATCAAAAGAAAGTCTAGCTAGAATTTCTCAATTCCTTTACTTAAGTTCATCACCTTTTACGTATAAACAAAAGTAGAGAAATATTTTTATGTGGACCAACAAGGCTGGCATGAGAATGAATTTTACCTTTCTATTCATTCCTATGTACAGTCTCATTCATTTTCAGAAAGCAAAAACTTGACCACTTGAAACTTGCTCAGCTACTGTGGTGACCTATTAAAGACAGAAATTGTGATAATCCAAGAGGGAAAAATAAACCGTTTCAAATGGGATTGATCTAGTAGTTGCATGGACACCAGGCAGGTGTTAGTAAAGCTGGTTTCCTGTCCTGATTGAATCAGTTCTGTAAACCTGGAGAAGCCAGTTCCTTTCTCTGTGCCTCATTTTCTCCATCTGTAAAATAGAGGGTGTGGATTGGCCAATCCTGAAGGTCACCTCCAGCTCTGAGCTACCGTCGGTGAAAAATTAAGGGTACAACGATCATGAGGTGTGAGTCTTACTGTGGCATTATGAATAATTACAATAATTAACTATTGTAATTATTGTAAATTATTAATTAATTATTGTAATTATTGATTTACCCTTATAATTTACCCTTTCTGAGCTTCCATTTTCTCACCTAAAAGGCGAAGGGACTGGGTTAGCTATCCTAAGGACACCTCCATTCTATGATTCTATGAAATAAAAACATGGGGGGAGCCCTGGAAGGACACAGAGAGGGACGCCAGGCTGGCCACTGGGCGGCGATCTTGTTCCACGCCAAGAAACTTCTCGGTGCCTATACTAGTTCTTCCAAAGTTTGAATTAACTAAGCATGGTGAAGAAAGGCTTTTCGAAAGCATACAGAAATAAATGCAGGTCAGCAAAAAATAAATACATAAATAAATAAAATAAAACAACAACAAAAAACAAGCGAGGGTATCATGAAAGAATGACAATAAGCGGCAATGCCAAGTAAGAGAGTCTCGTAAAATCCCTGCAGTGGAGGCAGTAAAACGTAGAGGGTAGATGAGAGTTGTGTTAGGGGTATTTTTTTTTAAAGGAATATAGGGAGAGGTGTACGGTGTAAATTTATACAGTTTTAGGAAAAAACATGATTTAAAAGTTAACGCTAACACTTACAGATTTAACTTGTAAAATTACCTTTTTACCAAATACCTTAAGCTTGAGCTACAGTATAAAAATCTAAATTTATAAAATCTGAACTAAATCAAGAAACGTACATTGTTTGTCTAAATCTAAAAGAAACATTAAAAAAATTGTGATTCTGTTCTGATATTTTAAGATTAATAAAATGAGCCACTGAGCAGGTTTTGGGCTTTTTCACGTTTTAAAAGATGCAGTGGTCACTACCTGGATAGGCTGGCTAACGTTCCCTTAGCATCCCCGAGTTAGCCATCTCCTCTGGCTTGTCGTCCACCACGCGTCAAGGTCTGTAGCCGTGGAGATAAACTTAGCGTCAGTAGGAATGCGGAGTTGGATAAAGGCTTTCTGATCACAGCACTGCCCACCTCATCTCTAGAAAAGGTTATATTCAAAAGAAAAAAATAACCTCCCCAACAAAGCACTGCTGAACATGAAGGGCAGACCGACTTGAATCGTACATGGAAACATTTACATTCCCAAACACTGCAAATCATGTCTCACGCAATAAACCAAGAGGGGATGGCGGGAGGATGCCAAGACTCCAGCAGCCTGCCCTTGCCCGTCGCTGACTCCCTGCTCGCCTCTCCCCACCCCGGCTTTCTCGGTCTTCCTGTAATGGATGCACCAGGTTTACTTTGCAGGCCAAGGTCTCTTCCCCTGGACTTTGCTACCTTAGCTATTAGCTTACATAATCCCGGCACTGGAGGAGGTCCCCATTCAAATGAAGAAAAAAAAGTTGTATTGCTAAGTAACCTTTAACAATGAATAGCATTCATTAGGATACCAAGGTGTTGTTTGCTCTGTTCCAGGTGATGAAGGCACATCAAAGGCACCGAGGCAGGACGTGCTTTAGAAGAGCCGGGAGACACTACATGAAACTAATGCTTAGTGTTTATGTCGCACTTTATGCTCTCAAAGGATCCCGCAATTATTAATTAATTATCCCGCACAATAGCTCTATGAGGAAGGTCAGTGTCATTAGCTCTACTTGACAGATGAAGAATCAGATAGCAGTTAAGTGATTCCCCCCAGCTTTTAAAAAGCTCCTGTAAAAGCAGCCCAGGGATGGGGGCTGCAGGTACTTTCTGAAGCAGCTGGAGTGTAAACAGACCCCAGCTGCCTCTTGTGGCCATTTCACTCTCTTTGATCTGTCTTTTGAAAACCCTCTCTGAACATAAAACATGTTCGGGATTTGCTTACTGCCTTCTGGTGCTGCTTGGTCCCTTTTGCTCTGCTTGTCTTTTATTTTTAAACATATCTGCGCTTTTGTATGTCATATCATGTCGTTTTCTTTCATTCATTCATTCATTCATTCATTCAATGACCCTAATGGTCACTTACTATAGTTTATTTGGGCAGAGATATAGAAATGAAAAACAAATGGTTCTTGATGTTGAGGAATTCTTATTCCTAGTGGGGATACATATACAAACACAAACATATACATGTGCATACATACACATATACTCACCCACATATACACGCACATGCATATGCACACATGTGTACATACTTGCACACACATACTTGTGCACACACATATAAATGCACATACATATATATACACATACATAAACACTCACACGCTCACCTCCCAGTGGACACTGGAGGAGGGAAGGTGTCTGATTCTCCCTGGTGGAATCAAGAAGGACTTCATGGAGGAGGTGGTGCTTGAGGCCAAGCCTCTCCACAATGCTTGTGAGTCAAGCAGCAGGGCTCCTGTGAGCCCGCAGGGGAGAAAACCTGGTAGGAGATTTCAGCTTCTTCACATGTTTGCCTTAGGCCAGCCTCCTATAGGCTAATCTGATTAACTCAAATTCTGCAGCGTCTTAATTGTTTTGTGGATGTCTTCCTTTCCTAGAGGACTGCGAGACATTTGAAAATAGGGACTAATCCTTGTAGCCTCCGGCATATTGTAGGAAGCATGGCGAGCTACCAGGAGTTGAATCCTACGGTGTTTTGGGCTTCACGCAGTTGACCTCATTTAATGTTCACAATGACCTTCTGAGGCAGGTATTTCTATTATCCTTTTTGTTTTGCTTTGCCTTGTTTTACAGTTGAGGAGTGACTGAGAAAGGTTAAGTAATTCCATCAAAGCTACAGTTTTCTCACCCGTCTATTAGGAATGTACTGAGCTACACTTTGTGCTCAGCAGTGATCTTTGTGTTAAACAGATTCGGCCCCACCCCATCTGTGGCTCACAGTCCACTGGAGGAGACAGATGCTCGTCAGATAACAATTACCAGTATTTCCTTACGTGTTGTTTTATTTGCTAAGGCTGCCGAAAGCGATATATGAGAAATGGGTTGGCCTTTACAATGGGGATTCATTAACTTACAAGCGTACAGTTTCAAGGCTGAGAAAAATGTCCCAGTCCAGGCATCATAAGGGTGATGCTTCCTTCCTGAAGGCCGGCTGCCAGTGAGCCTAGATTCCTCTGTCACATGGCAAAGCATATGGCAGCCTCTGCTTGTCTCTCCCTTCCCTTCCAGGTTTCAATGGCTTCAGCTTCTTGCTTTTGTGGCTTTCTCTCTGTGTCTCTGAATTGCATTCTCTTATAAAGGACTCCAGTAAGAGGATTAAGACCCACCCGGATTACACTTTAACTGAAGAAACCTAATCAAAAGACCCCACTTACAGTAGGTTTACACTGATAGGAGTGGAACAGCTTTTAAGAACACACTTTTCTGGGGTCCTCACTTCAAACCATCATACCTGTGATACAGTCTATGAAGGGAAAGTAAAAGGCACAATAGAGGAGAAGCTGTGGCAGGGTGAGCTGTGCTAGTCCAGCCAGTGGGGATGGGGACAGGTATGGGGGACAGGGATGGGGGAAAGGCCACGTCAGGGAAGCATGCCTGGGGTTCCTGATGTTGAAGCTGAGCTTGGAGGTTCAGCGGGCCACAGAGCAGAGCATGCAGAGGCTTCACCACAGGGGCGAGGTGGGTATGCTGGAGAATCTGAAAGCAGGCGTGCTGTGCGGAGAGTGGGGAGGAGTGCTGAGGGGAGGGGCACTGGAGAAGGAGCCGGACCCCGCAGGCTAAGGGAAGGAGGTTGGTGCCTCAGGTCAACAGTGTTCAAGGGACTGAAGAAGGCTCGTTCTACGCTTCCATCAGATGGAAGTCAACCGTGCAGCAGGGAGACCACGTCGGAGAGGAGCCAGGTTATGGAAGGAGAAACAGCTTCAGAGGGTGGGGTCGTAATCTTGGTACAAGATGATCATCAGGCTAGAGGTGGAGCAAGCAGGCGAGTCAGGGAGCTCTTGGGAAAGTCAAGACCACAGTTCTTGGTGGTGGGTGGGGACAGGTGGGGTGGTGAGGGAGAGGCAGGCGTCCGAGGTGAATCTCAGCTTGCATTCAGTGTCAGCTCAGGTGTGCTGGAGGAGGATGGGCGGTTTTGCGGGGGAAGTTCTTGAGTAAGTGGCGGAGGCAGAATTTGAATCCAAGTCTGCCTCCCAATCAAAGTGTACTCTGCTCCCTGTGCCATCCTGCTTCCTGCAACTTGCACGTGCTTTTGGAAACCCAGCGCTGACTTGGGTTTGCAGTTTACTAATCGTGAGCAGCTCCCATTGCCTCCTCTGAGAGCGTACGGAAGAAACGCTCTTCACCGCTGCTGTCTGAGTGACAGCAGTGTGGAAACGTCCGTGCAGACGGAAACGTCAGGGGCATCCTCTGGGAGGGCACGCTGGGGAGGCCCCTCACGAACAGTGCTCCTCTGCAGGAAGGCTGGGGTCAAACGCTAGGGCTTGAGCCTTGTCCTCCCCTGTGTGGCTTTGGGAAGACTGTTTACCATTTCTAAGGCTCCTTTTCCTCATTTGTGAAAAGGGGAGGATCGTACCTGCCCCATCAGGGGGCTGATGGGAAGATCAGGGCTGCTGTGAGCTCACAGGACACCTTTACGTGAGAGAAAGGCTCCTCTTCCCCTAGGACGAAAAAACATTGAAGATGGCATATTACGTATTTCTCGATAGTTACTATTATATAAACATAAAATCATTCTGTATAAATAATATATATCAAATTACTGAACATAATATGATACACAATATGAGTGTTTAATTACAATAATTAGAAAATCAAATTTAAAAATAATAGATATGTAACAAGTCCAAAATCTTAACTGCAGTTAATTATGAAATTTCCATAGCAACAAATAAACAATTGCTCTAATATAATTAGTGAATCGGTATGTAGTAATCTCTAATTTATGTCAATTTAATACTTACTTTGTATATTATTAATGCTAAATTGATATTAGTTATTAACTAATGATTTATAGCATAATGAAAGTGCCTGCCAATGTAAAATGGGAACTCAGCAATCTCACTTGGGTACAGAAAACAAGTGGCAGGTTATACTCACAGATGCTGATAGGAGAGTTAAAAATTTTTTGAGATACTAACCAGTAGACTTCAGTGAGAAAAGCAACTTCTTCATTAGAAACACAGGTTATTATATTGATTGTTGTTATATCATCAATATCTGTTAAGAATCAAACATATTCTTCCTTTTTAAGTCCAGGCAGAATGTAACCTCTAGCGTCCTATTGAAACAAGGCATTTTACTGCCACCTGCCAGAAAATCGCTCTGATAAATATATAGCTCACTCAACTTTGATGTTAACAGTTATGATAAAAATAGGAAAAACACTTCAAAATAATAAAGATGGCTATGATGTGACAGTCTCTTAGGTATTCTACTCTTGTTCAGTGCACAACACAAGCAACTGTCTGCAGAGGCTCTAGGAAGGATTCTAAGACATGATTCTACAAAGTACTTAGTGCATATGGGCTAGGTCAAACAGTAAGTGATTACTAGATGTTAGGTTTTAAAATTTTTTTAGTATTATTAAACCGACATAGGAACTGAGGTGCTTAACAATTAAAATGCCCTGGCTCAGGTCCTAGTTTCCTTTTTGGTTGGTACTGAGCCTAAATTGTCTGTATGGATAACATAGCTTCAAGAGTGATGCTCAGCTAAACCGCATAAACTCTTCCTCAGTTAACTCCGTTTCTTCTCTGTAGCTGCACCAAACCACAGCAGCTGAAGTTTTTTGCTCTTTCTCGGATTTGCTAGAGAGGAAAGCCCTCACTGCGGTTTGTTTAAATGTTTGCTTTCATGCCCTATGGCAACAGGCTGGGAAAGGAAACCCACAGGCTGCCCAGTGGGAATTCCATGCTGGGGCACTCAGGGAAAGTAGGAGGCCACAGTACATGCAAGGAAAAGGTAAAAATAGCTGTAATTTACATGATTGAGAAGAAAAAAGAGAGAGGATGGGAGAGACCTTCAGGCAAGAGAAGCGCCTGAGAGGTTCCCACAGACGACAGCTGCGCAGGGCGCCGAAGGGAGAGAGCAAGCTGGGGGGCGGGGAGAGCCTCGGCTGTGTTTTTGCTTGGTTATTCTATTTTGGGACTGTTATGCTATTTTTACATTTTTAAGATCAGGCCACAGTGTTTGCAAAGGTTTGTCTTTTTAAAGAAAACTATCTTATAAATCCAAATATTATTAGTTATATGGCATTAATTGTGGACAAATGTTTCTAAGAAAGAGGAACATAAAAAGAGACAGAGGGGAAGCGGATGTGGCTCAAGCGATTGGGCTCCCGTCTATCCTATAGGAGGTCCAGGGTTCGGTTCTCGGGGCCTCCTGGCGAAAGGCGAGCTGGCCCACACAGAGTGCTGGCCCGTGCAGGAGTGCTGGCCCGCGCAGGAGTGCTGGCGTAGCAAGATGATGCAACAGAAAAAAGAGACACAGAAGAGAGAATAAGACACAGCAGACCAGGGAGCTGAGGTGGTACAAGAGATTGAGCAGCCTCTCTCCACTCCGGAGGATTCCAGGATTGGTTCCCAGTGCCGCCTGGAGAGAGGACGGGCAGGCACAGAAAAGCACACAGAGAGCAGAAAGTGGGCGCAAAACAACGAGGGGGAGAGAGAAATAAATAAATAAATAAATATTAAAAAAAAAAAACAGAGAGAGGTAGATCCCAAATGAAGGCATAGGAAAAACCTTTAAGGGAAGGTAGAGTGACTGATATGACGAATAACAACATGGCTAGAGAAAAGTAGTGATAGAATGAATAATGAAGAAGTCTGAGCCCTGAGGAAGTGAAATCACTGATAAACAGGAACAGTTTTCCTATTACGTATGTACAGAGTCCCACACTGGGGTATTTGTTTACCTATACTTATAAAATGAAAAATAATCAGGGTTCAGTAACTATTTTACATTCAGATGATCAGTCTCTGTCACAACTCAATTTGGCCATTGTAGAGTGAAAGCAGCTATGGACAACAGTGAAATGAATGAAAGTGGCAGCGTGCCAATAAAACTTTATTTATAAAAACAGGTGGGGGCTGGATTTGCTGACTCCTGATCCGCGATCGAATCCCCTCACTTCCAGATGAAAAAATTGAGGCCAGAATTCAGTGAAACTGAATTCTGGATGATTGATGCTTCTGGGAAGCCGAGGGGGCTTACCCTGGACACTACCAGAACTTCCATGTTAACTATTTTGGCCTGATCATCAATCTGTGATCTCTCTATGATCATGCTGTTTTAAATAGCATATAATTTAACCTTAGTAAAAAATTTTAAAAAAAATAAAAAAGAAGATTCAGCTGCATGCCTGGGTCTGCAGCAGCCCGTGCCCCACCTCCCACACAGAAGGAAGATGGCCACCTGGTGACGCTTGTCGGACTGTCCCTTCCTGCCCCAGGACCTGCAGCTCTGCCTTGAGCCCCCGGCACAGGCCGCCGTCTCTACCCCCAGGCGTGTACCTCAGCCCTCACCAGCTGACCTCTGAGGCTGAGGCCTCGCTTTGAGTCTCAGCATTCTTAGCCCAGGCATTCACCCACTCACTCACTCATTCATTCATTCAATCATTCATTTTAGGAAGTACCGGGGATTGAACCCAGGACCTCGTACATGCGAAGCAGGTGCTCAACCACAGAGCACCTGCTCCCCTCTTGGCCCAGACTTACCTGCTTGACTGCTACTGGCCCTTTCTCATCTTACCCCTGGGGCTCCACCCACCTGTCTCTGAAAATACCGGGGCTTAAAGCCCTGAGACCTGAGTGCAGGTACTGTAAGTGCCTCCTGACTGGTTTGATGGTTTGAGCTGGGCATCCCGAGTCAGCCACAAGCTCACCCAGGACAATGTGATCTGGACCCATGGCTTAAGTGGTCTGTGTTGGTCTCCCGGGCCTACCTGGCCCCTTACTCTCACCTGCCCTCTACAGGGAGCCTCGTGCCTCCTGGTGGAGACCCTCGAGCAAGCTCTAAGGGATGGCTGGAGGGGCTGGCCTGAGAAAGGTGTGGCTCTGAGACGTCCGATCCCAGGGAGACCCTACCTTCCCGATGGCCTGGGAGCATCCCAGCTTATGTTTGCTGTCCTGGTTTAATCATTCAGTGTCCTGATTTGGATGAGGAATTATATGGCAATCCTATATTTCTCGTCTGAAAAAATGGGGGTAATAGCACCATCGCTTCCTTTCTTACCATTGTAAGAGAATTGAAGGAGATTACGTTTATTAGAGTGTCTTCAAGTCCTTTAGAGAAAACTCTCCCTGGCAGCGTCTGGTGATGGTAATATTTTAGTTGTTATCTATTTTGGCTCTCATAGACTTATTAGTTCAATTCCATTTTCTTGGCTGTTATTTAGATACTTGAGGTCACGAAACAAGTTATCTCCAGATTAGAGAGGTATTATTATATATGGTTCCATTAGCAGTGAAAAAAATCTTACTTTTTCAGGTTAACACTTCATTTAAAAATGCAATTGATTTTTACAAAATAGAACAGTGCTACCACCATAATTTCCCCCCTTTTCAAGTAACAAGAGGGAAAAGATATACAAATAGAATTTTAAGCAAAGGATAATCATTATAGCATACATGCCACAAATAACAAACAGACATGGGATACCCAACCCTGTGTGTGTGTGCGAGTGGT
>JAQZBX010087302.1:0-12882 GCA_029593785.1 Cabassous unicinctus
ACAAAGGAATTAGGCTGATAGTGATTAGTTCTAGGAAGCATTATTCAAAGTAATTTCATGGTAAGAACTAGTTGACTTTGAATTTTTTCTTTTTAAACAAAGAGATTTATCTTTAGAAAGCAAAAAGCAACAGAACAGGGCACTAATAATAATAATAATAACAGGTATAATAAGTGCATAATTTCGTTTAACTCAGTAGCCGTATGAATTTGGTGTATATAATGGTCACTGCTAAAGGTGAGGAAGTAGAGGCTCAGGGAGTTTGTATCACTTGCCAGTGTCACACAACTAGAACCTAGAAGTGGGGCTGTCAAACCCCACACTGTTAACTACTACAATTCCCTCACACAAGTTTGCTGCGGCGAGGAAAGCCCAGGAGACATGGCTTTAGGCAATGGAAGCAAGTCTGGCCGAGCAGGAAGAACACCGCGACCTTCAAGGCAGGGACAGGCCAGGGCGGGGTGGAGGTTGGGAGTCGACATTCAGAGGGTCCACCTGAGGTCCTGGAACTCTGACCTGCAGGTGGGTACAAGAGGGCATGACAGCATCTAAGCATGGGAGCTGGAGATCCAGGGGAAAGTCACAGGGACACACATGGGCAGGCAGCAGGAAGCCAGCCACAGGTGGGGACAGGGCAAAACCCCAGGTCCTGAGAGAGGAGGTGGAGGAAGGTGGTTGAGGAGGAAGGAAGGTGGGAGCCGGAAATGAGGCGCTTAGGTTTCCCTAGCCTCCCCACTCGGGTTACCCTACCTCACTTTGACAAGGGGAGGGAATTTTGTTAGAAAAGAGGGGAGACAAAGCAACTGTACAAAACAAAACAGATTACATAATGTTCATCGAAAGACATGTACAAGCAGCATTATTCACAATAGTCCCAAATGGGAAACCACACAAATGCCCAGCCAACAGGGTGGATAAATTGTGGTGTGGTCACACGGTGGAATACTACACAGCAGTGAGAGTGAATGAACTACAGCTTCATGCAGGAAAATGGATGACTCTTACAAATATTAGATTGAGTGAAAACAAGCACCAAATCATGCATACTGTAATATTCCATTTATGTAAAGTATCAAAACAGTCAAGACTGCCCTATGTCGTTACAAGTCAGGTAAGCTTGGGGATGTGGTGTGGTGACTAGAAAGGGGCAGGACAAAAGCTGGGTGACGATCTTTTTTTTTTTTTTAAACTTGGGTGTTGATTGTATGGGTGTGTTTACCTTGTGAATATTCATCAAGCTGTACACTTATGATTGTACACTCTCCTGTATGTGGGTTATTTTTCAATAAAATATGTACTTTCAAAAGTTAGATTTCCAACTATTTTATCTAAAACTTGAATATATTAGATTAAAAAGAAGAAAGGTAGGAGAAAGAGACATAAGCAAGAACAGCTACAACAGGATGATCCAAATTAGAGCGGTGATGAAAACATTTAATTTCGCTCAAATTCCATCTATGGGTAGAACAGTTATTGGACATTTTGTTTCTACACAGTTACCCTCATAATTGTCCGAGCCCAGTGATCCCAGGAGAGTTGACAAGGGAGAAGCTTCATGCTGTCAAATAATTTACAATTGCTCTCAACCCACATCTGAAGGTTCACAGCGAAGAGCTGCAGGGAATGGTTCTAAGTCACTTTGAAGTCTTACTGCATTATTTCTATGTAATGCAAATTGACAAGGACTGTAAATTAGGCAGCTAACTAGAAAATGAGGTCTGAAAGCCTGCTTTATTAGCAACCCAGGGTCTGGTCTGAAAGACATATCTGTTTGTGGCCAGGGCGTGGGTGGGGATATTATATTTTCCAAGCAAGGACTCAGGATGACAGGAAGAATGGGAGGACGCGGGTGGGGCAGTAGGGGTGGGGAGAACAAATGTAGAAACCAGGGAATAGATCTGGGGTTGAAAATCTTTCTGGGATTTATCATTCTCTAAGTACTCACTCCATGGACATAGACTTTCTTAGTTAGTCCTTGTAACGAACCTATGAGGTGAGTGCTGTTATCACGATCCCCCCATCTTTTTAAATTAGAGCAGTTGTTGGTTTACAGAAATATCTTGCAGAAATACAGAGTTCCCATATAACCCCCTCTCAAATGCACTGTTTTACCTGTTATTAACATTTTGCATTAGTGGGGTACTTTTGTTACAATTAATGAAACAATATCATTATAATTATGCTCTTACTTTAGCCTAATTTTACATTAGGGCTCACTCTCTGTGTTGTACAGTTCTATGGGTTTGTGTGTGTGTGTAATTTATATACAACCTGAAATTTCCCTTCTTATCCTTTTTCAAATATACAATTCAGTGGTGTTAATTACATTCACAAAGTTGTGCCACCATCACCATCATCCATTGCCAAAACTTTTCCATCACCCAAGACAGAAACTCCATACCAATTGAAAAATAATTCCCCATTCCCTCCCCATCAGGCCCCTGGAAATCTATATTCTAGCTTCTGATTTTATGAATTTGCATATTCTGCTTATTTCATTTAAGTGAGATCATACAGTATTTGTCCATTTGTGTCTGGCTTATTTCACTCAGCACAATGTCTTCAAGATTAACTGATGTAGCATGCATCAGAACTTCGTTCCTTAATATTCCATTGTATGGATATACCAACATTTTTAGATCTGTTCATCTGTTTATGGGCACTTGGGTTGCTTCTGTCTTTGGGCAATTGTGAATAATGCCACTGTGAACATAGATGTGCAAATATCTGTTCAAGTCCCTGATTTCAATTCTTTTGGGTATACACCAAGAAGTGGGATTGCTAGGCCATATGGTAATTCTATACTCAACTTTCTGAGGAATTGCCAACTACTTTTCACAGTGGCTGCACCATTTTACATTCCTACCAACAAGGTACGATTGTTCCTCTTTCTCTGCATCCTCTCGAACACTTTATTTTCCTTTTTTTTTTTTTTTTTTTTTTTTAATAGTAGCCATTCTAGTGGCTGTGCGATGATGCTTTAGTTTCCTGGCTGCTAAGACAAATATCATATAGTGGGTCGGCTTCCTCCTTCCATGTCCAATGTCCTTTGCTTATAAGGTCTTCAGTTATATGGAATTGTTTTAGTTTCCTTTGGCTGCTCAAGCAAATACCATGAAATGGTTCTGATTAAACGATGGGAATTTATTAGCTCACGGTTTTGAGGTTAATAGAAAGTCCAAATCAAGGCATTATCAAGGCAATATTTTCTTCCTGAAGACTGGCATTCTGGGTCTGGCTGCCCAGGATCTTTGGTCCTTGGTTCTTCTGTGACATGGCAATGCACATGGCGACCTCTCCTGGTCTTTCTGTTTTCTTCTGGGTTCCACTGAATTTCAGCTTCTTGCTTCCTGTGGCTTTCTCTCTTTCTGTCTGAATTTCATTCTGCCTATAAAGGAATCCAGTAAAAGGATTAAGATCCACCCTGATTGAGGTGGGCCTCACCTTAACTGAAGTAACCTAATCAATGGGTTCACCTCCACAGGAATGGATTAAGTTTAAGAACATATTTTTCTGGGGTACATACAGCTCCAAACTACCACAAGATTAAGGAATGCTTCCATTTAGTTTGGGCATACCTCAACTAATAACATCTTCAAAGGTCTTATTTACAAATGGGTTCACACCCACAGGACTAGGCGTTAGACATGAACATGGCTTTTGTGGACATGATTCAATTCCCAACAGATGGTATCTTATTCTGGTTTTGATTTGCATTTCCCTGATGGCTAATAATATTGAGCATCTTTTCATGTATTTATTGGCCATTTGTTTATCTTCTTTGGAGAAATATCTATTCAAGTCTTTTCCTCAATTTTCAATCAGCTTGTTTGTCTTTTTGTTGTTGAATTGTTGGAGTTCTTTTTATATTCTGGATATTAATAAGCTTATAAGATATTTGATTTGCAAATATTTTCTCCAATTTTGTGGGGTGGAAATATTTTACTTTCTTGATAAAGTCCTTTGATGTACAAAAGTTTTTTCAAAATTTTGATTAAGTTCCTCCAATGTATTTTTTTCTTTTGTTGCTTGTGCTTTTGGTTGTGAAATTCTGAGACTTCTGTTTTACACAAGGTCCTAAATCTGTTTCCTGATGTTTTCTTCTAGGACTGTGATAGTTTTAGCTCATATATTTAGGTCTTTGATCCATTTTGAGTTAATTTTTGTATTGGTGTGTATTAGCCAAAGGGGTGCTGATGTAAAATACCAGAAATCTGTTGCCTTTTATAAAGGGTATTTATTTGGGGTAGAAGCTTACAGTTACCAGGCCATAAAGCATAAATTACTTCCCTCACCAAAGTCTGTTGCCACGTGTTGGAGTAAGATGGCTGCTGAAGTCTGCTAGGGTTCAGCCTTCCTCTTCCTCTTAAGGCTCCATGGTCCCAGCTTCTTCCAATAACAGCTGTAGGCTGGGATAAGTCTCATCTCTCTCCCGGGACTCATTTGTCTCTGGGCTCAGCTGCTCTGTTTATTCCACAAGGTCAGCTGTAGACTATCAGGCTCTCTAGGCTTTGTCTCTCTTCCCGGGGCTCAATTCTCTCCAGGCTCAGCTGCTCTGTTCTCTCCCATGTGTTTATTTCCCAGGCTCCAGCTCAAAACCCTAACCTCCCTTCTCTGCAGTGCAATTTCTCTGTGAGTCCCTTGGTGGGTGGGGACTCAACGTCCCATGGACATGGCCAAATCAAAGCCCCAATCATTATTTAATCAAGTAAAAGTGAAATCTCTGAATCCAAAAAAATCTAATATGCCCAGAGGAGCAGACCAGTTTGTAAACATAAACCAGTATCTACTTTTGGAATTTATAAATAATGCCAAACTGCTACATGGTGTAATTTATATACCAATTATATACAATTTTATATACAAATGGTGTGAGGTAGGGGTCCATCTTTATTCTTTTGCATATGGCTGTATTAGTCATCCAAAGGGGTGCTGATGCAAAATACCAGAAGTCTGTTGGGTTTTATAAAGGGTATTTATTTGGGGTAGAAGCTTACAGTCACAAGGCCATAAAAGAATAAGTTACTTCTCTCGCCAAAGTCTGTTGCCACATGTTGGAGCAAGATTGCTGCCAATCTCTGTGAGTGTTCAGTCTTTCTCTCCCTCCTAAGACTCCATGGTCCCAGCTTCTGATCTCAGCTGTAGGCTGGAGGGGCTCATCTCTTTCCCCGGAGCTTGTTTCTGCCTGGGCTCAGCTGCAGCTGTAGGCTATCAAGCTCATCTCTCTTCCTGGGGCTTCTGCCATGTCTAATGAGTTGTCTCTATTCCTCCTTGTTCCTCTCCTGTGTATCTACTTGTGTGTTCTCTTTCTCCATTTATTTACTTCCTGGTGCTCCAGCATCAAGACTAAAACCTCTCTCCTCTGCCGTGTCATTTTTCTCTGTGAATCCCTGCCCCCTTGGTCCTACTGACATGACCAAATCAAAGCCCTAATCATAATTTAATCAAGTAAAAATGAAACCTCTGAATTTAATACAATCTAATATGCCCAGAGGAACAGACTAGTTTACAAACACAATCCAATATCTATTTTTTTGGAATTCATAAACAATACCAAACTGCCACAATGGCTATCCAGTTCTTCCAGCACCATTTGTTGAAGAGACTATTCTTTTCCCATTAGGTGGATTTGGCACACTTTGTCAAAAATCAATTGACCAAAGATGTGAGGGTTTGTTTCTAAACTTTCAATTTGATTCCATTGGTCTATATGTCTGTCTTTGGGCCAATACTGTGCTGTTTTGACTACTGTAGCTTTGTAATGAGTTTTAAAATCAGGAAGGGTGAGTCCTTCAACTTTGCTCTTCTTTTTAAAGATGGCTTTAGCTATTAAGGGCTGCTTATCCTTCCATATGAATTTGATGACTGACTTTTCCATTTCTTTGAAGAAGTCTGTTGGAAGTTTGATCAGAATTGCATTGAATCTATATATTGCTTTGGGTAAAATTAACATCTAATAATATTTAGTCTTTCAATCCATCAACTCAGAATGTTTTCACATTCATTTAGGTCTTCTTTAATTTCTTTCAGCAAAGTTTTTCATGTATAAGCCTTTACATCTTAGTTTAAATTTATTCCTAGAGTTGCTATTGTAAATGGAATTTTTTGTTGATTATCTCTTCAGATTGTTCATTACTAGTGTATAGAAACACCACTGATTTTTACATGTTGACATTATACACTGCTACTTTGTTGAATTCATTTGTTCCTACAGGTGTGAGGTTAGGTCTCTGAGTTGAATTTTTTCCTTTTATAATAGTAAGCATTTAGAGCTATTAATTTCTCTCTGAGCACTGCCTTTGCTGTGTCCCATAAGTTTTGATATGTTGTGTTTTCATTTTCATTCATCTCAAGATATTTCTTGATTTCTCTTATGATTTTTGCTTTGACTCATTGATTATTTGAAAGTGTGTTGTTAAAGTTCCACAAATTTGTGAATTTTCCAGTTCTCCCTCTCTTATTCATTTCTAGCTTCATTCCATTGGGTCAGAGAAGATATTTTGTATAATTTCAATCTTTGAATTTATTAACAATTGTTTTGTGATTCAATATATGGTCTATCCTGGACAATGATCCATATGCAATTGAGAAAAATGTGTGTTCTGCTGTTTTGGGGTGAAGTGTTCTGTAAATTTCTGATAGGTATGCTTCATTTATAGTATTGTTCAAGTTCTCTGTTTTCTTATTTATCTTCTGTCTATATATTATATCCATTGAGGAAATTGGTATATTGAATTCTCCAACTAATATTGTAGGCATATCTATTTCTCCCTTTAGTTTTGTCAGTATTTGCCTCATGTATTTTGGGGCACTGTGGTTTAAGTGTTTATGACTGCTGTTTCTTCTTGGTGGATTGACCTTTTTATTAAGATATAGTGTCCTTCTTTGTCTCCTGTAACAGTTTTTGACTTAAAGTCTATTTTGTCTGATATTTGTATAGCTAACCCAGTTCTCTATTGGTTATTATTTGCATGGAATATTTTTTTGATCCTTTCACTTTCAATCTATTTGTGTCTTTGGGTCTAAGGTGAGTCTCTTATAAACAGCATGTTGTTGGATTTTGCTTTTATATCCTTTCTGCCAATCTTTATCTTTTGATTGGGGCATTTAATCCATTTACATTCATGTCATTATTGATAAGGCAGGATTTACTTCAGGTCATTTTGTCCTTTGTTACTTACATGTCTTATATATATTTTTTGTCCCTCTTTTGCTTTATTACAGCCTTCTTTTGAGTTGCTCTTTTGTCATGTAACTAATTGATTCCTTTATCATTTCCATTTTTGTATATATTTTAAATATGTTCTTTGTGGTTACCCTGGGGTTCGTATTAGCCTATAACTTACTAGTTTGAAAAGATACCAACTTAACTTCAATAGAATAAACAGTCTCTGCTCCTATATCCCTTCATTTCCCTTCTTATGTTTTTTAAAAAGTTTTAAAATATTTTTTTAACACTTTAGATTACATAAATGTTACATAAAAAATATAGGGGATTCCCATATGCTCTACTCCCTACCCTTCCCACATTTTCCTACATTAACAACATCCTTCATTTGTTACAATTGATAAACACATATTGGAGCCTTGCCACTAAGCATGGATTATAGTTTACATTATAGCTTACACTCTGTCCCACACAATTTTGTAAGTTATGACAAAATATATAATGGCCTGTATCCATCATTGCAATGTCATTTAGGACAATTCCAATATCCTGAAAATGCCCCCATATTACACCTGTTTTTCCCTCTCCCTCCCTTCAGAACTTCCAGTGGCCACTGCTTCCACATCAATGATAAAAGTTCTTCCATTGCTAGAATAACAGTAAGTCTATAGTAGAATAATTTTAAGTCTTCTCTAGTCCATTGTTCATTCCCCAATCCTTAAGATTCTGGGATGGTGAAGCCTACTCTGCCTCTAATTGAGGAGGGGCTTAGATCCCATAGGGCAGATGGATGGGACTATCTTGCTTGCAGTTGGAGACGCTCTCTGTTCCTTGTCCTAGGTGGACAAGGATAGCTGTCCTTGGTGAGTCCAATGAATTGGAGATTAGGTGATGCAACTCTGTTGAGATTCAGGGCCCAACTGGCACATGGACAGCCCAAAGATTTAAGTCTCTTGGACATACACCTATCAAGTCTAGTACTAACTATAGGTTCAAATAGAAGGGGCAGAAGAGCCATGTGTAGGGAAACCACAAATGATTCTAACTCTGTCACACTGGGGCGTGTAAATTCCAAAGTAGGACCCACTGGCCGGGTGCCAAACTCCTGAGCTGTCTGCCCTGCCTATAGTGTCTGGATTTCTCCAGAGCCCTCAGGAGCCCTGCTATTTGAGGCAATATTTACCTTGGCAGTCAATGAGATCCTGCTGAGACATGCATAAGCATAACCTCTGGAATGACCTCCCGACTTACTTTGAAATCTCTTAGTCATAAAAACTCATTTTTATTTACCCTTTCCCACTTTTGGTCAAGGTGTTTTTCCAGTTGCATTGCTAGTTAGTGCTTGATAATAAAGCCTTGGTGTCAGGGAAACTCATCCCCCGGAGTCATATGCCACGCTGGGGGGAAGGTAATGCATTTATATGCTGCATCTGGCTTAGAGAGAGGCCATACTTGAGCAACAAGGAGGCTTCAGGAGGTAACTTTTAGGCAACATATAATACTAAGCTAAGTTTCAATTTCAAAAGAAAAGGTTCATAAGCAGAGTCATCAATATCAAGGGCCCATTGCAGTGGTCCATTCTCCTTCACTAGGCACTGCCCCAGTACTTGGGGGATTCTTGCTGTTCCATTAGAGAATGTGGCAGAGCTCCCCAGGATGGGAATTCGATATTCTTTTGGTATTGTGTGGGTCTCCACCCACCATGACAATACCCCGTGAACACCTGAACACATTCATATGCCTTAATGGTATGCTGCAGGTGAGCCTCCTCCCATGCATCCCCCATCACTGACACCCCACACCCCTGCCACAGTTGTGACCCTTCTGTGATCCAAAACTTCTTCAATAATGAAACCAACAAAACAACCAAATAAAATTAATAAAAAAATGAAATAATGATAGTTTTAAAAAAATACAAAAAAACTGAAAAACTTTGAAATAATAAAAAAATATTTTTGACATTATGTCTTTCATCACTGTAAGATCTGTTGTCTTATATGTACAGTGACATTTTCTTCCTTATATTCCCCCAGTGTCTTATTTTTTTTTTCATTTTATCTTCAAAGAAGCTTTACATTATAGAAAATATATGTACAGAATATAGGGGATTCCCATATACCCAACTTCCTCCCCCCTTTCCCCTTTCCCCTATTAATAACATTTTACATGTGGATGGTACATTTGTTACAATTGATGTACAAATATTGAAGCATCGCTACTAACCATGGCCAATGATTTACATTATGGTTTACATTTTGAACTGAACACTTTTATAAATTTTGACAAAATTTGATATGGCCTGTATCCATTATTGTAAGATCATCCAGAATAATTCTAATGCCCTAAAAAATGCCCTGTGTTCCATCTATACCATTCCCCCCACTCCCAGGGACATATGGTATCTACTAAGTTTCACTTTTTGAAGGATAAGATTCATAGTTACTTGCAATAATATTGAGGGCTTGACATATTGGTCTGTTTTCCTTTATTAGGCACTGCCTATGTTCTTGAAAGACTCTTGCCCCTCTATTTGAGAACATAGCATGACTCCCCAGGATGGGAGTTTAATGTTTTCTTATTTATTGCGTGGGTCTCCACCCACTGATATAACACACTATGACAAGATGAACACTTACATATTCCATAGAAGCCTGCCCCAGGTGTGCCCTGTCCTGTATGCCCTGCCCCCAAACCAACACCCTTACACCAGTAACTGTCCCCCATCATAGTTGCCAAAAGAACATTCCCAAAGTTGTAGTTCTAACCACAGACCTGCAAATCCCCAGAGTTCACTTACTCCTTCCCCTGACCCTCCCCTCCCAGTTCCATGTATAGTCCAACCCAACCTCCCACCCTACCCCCTTCACAGACCAGCATCACTGAACCCAATAGCATCACTGCACCATTGTCATGCCCATCCACTGTACAACTACACCCTTCCACCTTATCATAGATTTTGCCCATATGGGCATTGGCTCACAACCCTCTACTCCCTTTCTGTCTCCTGTAAACCTATATTCCAGACTCTAGCTCTCTGAGTCTGCTCAATTTGCTTAATTCATATCAATGAAGTCATGTAATATTTGTCCTTCTGTGTCTGGCTTGCTTCACTCAACATAAGGTCTTCAAGAGTCATCCATGTTATCCTGTGTGTTAATGCTGCATTCCTTCCTACAGCTGAGTAACATTCCATTGTATGTATATATCACAGTTTGCTTATCCACTCATCTGTTGATGGACTATTGGGTTGTTTCCATCTTTTGCCAATAGTGAATAATGCCACTATGAACATTGGATTCCATATATCTGTTCATGTCCCTGCTTTCAATTCTTCTGGGTATAAACCAGCAGTGGGATTGCTGGATCATAAGGCAGTTCTATAGTTAGCTTCCTGAGGAACTGCCACACTGTCCTCCACAATAGCTGCATTCCCACCAGCAGTTCATAAGGATTCCCTTTCCTCCACATCCTCTCCAACACTTGTAAGTACTCTGTTTTTTTAATAGACGCCAGTGTAATGGGTATTAGATGATATCTCATTGTAGTTTTGATTTGCATTTCCCTAATAGCTAGAGATATTGAACATTTTTTCTTGTGCTTTTTAGTCATTTGCATTTCTTCTTTGGAGAAGTGTCTATTCAAATCACTTGCCCATTTTTTAAACAGGTTGTTTGTCTTTTTATTTTTGAGATGTAGGATTTCTTTATATGTGCTGGATATTAGGCCCCTATCAGGTAGATGGTTACCAAATATTTTGTCCCATTGAGTCAGCTGACATTTCACTTTCTTGACAAACTCCTTTGAGGTACAAAAGTTTTTAATTTTGAGGAGGTCCCATTTATCTATTTTTTCTTTTGTTGCTCATGCTTTGGGTGTAAAATTCCTAAAACCATTTCTTACTACAAGATCCTGTAGATGTTTCCCTACATTATCTTCTAAGACCTTTACGGTCTTGGCTCTTATATTTAGATCTTTGATCCATCTTGAGTTGATTTTTGTATAAGGTGTGAGATGATGATCCTCTCTCATTTTTTTGGATATGGATATCCAGTTCTCCAAGCACCATTTGTTGAAGAGGCCATTCTTTCCCAGTTGAGTGGGCTTGGTGGCCTTGTTGAATATCAGTTGATCATATATGTGAAGATCTATATCAGAACTCTGAGTTCTGTTCCATTGGTCAGTATGTCTATCCTTGTGCCAATACTATGCAGTTTTGGCCACTATAGCTTTGTGGTATGTTTTAAAGTCAGGTAGTGTGATTCCTCCAATTTCAGTTTTCCTTTTCAATATGTCTTTGGCTATTCAGAACCCCTTGCCCTTCCAAATAAATTTCATAGTTAGCTTTTCCAATCAGTAAAAAATGCTGTGGTAATTTTTATTGGGATTGTGTTAAATCTGTAAATCAGTTTGGGTAGGATAGACATCTTAATGATGTTTACTATTCCTATCCATGAACAGGGAATATTCTTCCATTTATCCAGGGCTTCTTTGATTTCCTTTAACAGTGTTGTATAATTTTCTGCATACCAATCCTTTACATCTTTAGTTAAATTTATTCCTAGGTATTTGATTTTTTAAATTGTATTGTAAATGGAATTTTTTCTTGATTTCTTCCTCAGATTGCTCATTATTGGTGTACAGAAATGCTACTGATTTTTGTACTTTGATCTTATATCGTGCTACTTTACTGAACTCATTTATAAGCTCTGGAAGCTTTGTTGTAGATTTTTCAGGGCTTTCGAGGTATAGTATCATGTCATCTGCAAATAGTGAAATTATTACTTCTTCCTTTCCAATTTGGATGCCTTTTATATTTTTTTCTTGTCTGAGTGCTTGAGCAAGTACTTCTAACACAATGTTAAATAAAAGCAGTGACAGTGGGCTTCCTTGTCTTGTTCCAGATCTTAGCGGGAAAGATTTTAGGATTTCACTACTGAATATGGTGCTAGCTGTGGATTTGTCATATTGTTGAGGAAGTTTCCTTCTATTCCTATCTCTTGAAATATTTTTTATCAGGAAAGGGTGCTGTATTTTGTCAAATGCTTTTTCTGTGTCTATAGAGATGATCATGTGATTTTTTGTTCTTTCAATCTGTTTATGTGGTTTATTACATTGATTGATTTTCTTATGTTGAACCATCCTTGCATACCAGGGATGAAACCCACTTGGTCCTGTAGATAATTCGTTTGATGTGTTGTTGAATACGATTAGCAAGTACTTTGTTGAGGATTTTAGCATCTAGGTTCATTAAAGATATTGGTGTATAATTTTCCTTTCTTGTGCCACTTTGTGTGGCATTGGTATTAGGGTGATGTTGGCATCATAGAATGAGTTAGGCAATGTTCCTGCCACTTCAATTTTTTGGAAGGGTTTAAGCAGGATTGGTGTTAGTTCTTTCCAGAATGTTTGGTAGAATTCACCTGTGAAGCCATCTGGTCCTGGGCTCTTCTTAGTTGAGAGGTTTTTGGTGACTAATTCAATCTTGTTACTTGTGATTGGTCTGTTGAATTCATTAATTTCTTCTTTCGTCAATGTAGACTGCTTGTGTGTTTCTAGGAATTTGTCCATTTCCTCTAAGTTATCCATCTTGTTGGCATATGATTTTTCAAAGTATCCTCTTATGATACTCTTTATTTCAATGGGGTCAATGGTGATATCCCCTTCCTCATTTCTTATTTTATGTATTTGCATCTTCTCTCTTTTTTTCTTTGTTA
>JAQZBX010087303.1:0-12879 GCA_029593785.1 Cabassous unicinctus
TATGGCTGAAGACCCGCCTGATTCAATTAGCCACACCTTACTAAGATTAACATCCTGTTTACAAATGGTTTCACAGCCACAGGAACACAGATTAAGATTAGGAACATGTGTTTTAGGGTTCATAATTCAACCTACTAAAACCTGTAAGAAGGTTATTCGTATTAAAAATCAGAGGAGTGGATGTAGCTCAAGTGGTTGAGTGCCTGCTTCCCATGTACAAGGTCCTAGGTTAGATTCCTGGTACCTCCTAAAAATAAAACAAGCAAGGAGGAGAAAACTCACTGGGGAGGAGATGTAGCTCAGTGGAAGAGTGCTTGCTTCCCATGTACGAGGTCCTGGGTTCAATCCCCTGTACCTAAAAAAAAAAAACAAAAAAAAAATCATGTAAGGAAACTGAAGTTCAGTGAATTCAAGCCAATTTGGGATTTTAGTCCAAGTTCACAAGGTCCCTTTTCTTTGAACTACTCCATACTCCTTGGGTATTGTTGGAAAAATGGTTACAGACAGGACACAGTCTTCCTAGGCTATTCCAGGTCCATGTAAATTAAAAGATTTGTATCTCAAATGGTCGAGAATAACATTTTATGTCGGTCTTCTGAGAATCATGGAAATTACCAGTGTTATGTTGGTCTTTTGAGAATCATGGAAAATACAAATCTAAATAAAAGAAAGTGAAAAGGTTGATTTGCATGTTCTAAAAAGCAATGGCAGTCAGTTCAAGCACCTACCAAAAGGATCTAATTTAATCTGAATATCCAGTTAAATCCCACAGTTTGCCTTCTTTTCACTTGTCATAGAGTTAGTTGCACTAGGAGATAAGGGGAGCATTTGGCCCTGCACTTCAGAATTATAATGAGGTGGTTATTGCCGTCATCCCTTGGGAGTACCCTGGGCATGTATGTCTGCTGGCAAAGGAAGTCTCTAACTCTGGCTTATGTTAGAGAGTGAGTGGGTGTTCCCTGCATTGGATCCAGAGTCTTTTGACAATAAGTCCAGTTGCAGGTGTCTTGGATTTGGTCTGCCGTGTGGTTTGCTTTCTGGCAGGTGAAAACACAGTTCCCAGGGGCCCCTGCCTCTCTGTCTCTCAGATCTCACATCGTGAGAAACTCCTGAAGAACACTGGGGTGTCCTTATCTCTTCTTCTCTCATTACCAGAGGAAGCAAAGTAGGCAAATTTCAAGAAAACACCATCTGCTTGGCAAAACCTCCTTGTCCTTGTGTTAAAATACACAATCCAGAGAGTGGATGTACCTCGGTTGTTGAGAACCTGATTCCCACATGACGTCCCTGGTCCCTCCTTAAAAAAAAAAAAATACGCAATCCACCTCATTTTACATGGACCTGTGTCTATACATTTGGGTGTGAAAGTGGGTAAAGATAAAATGCCTGCAAGTTGGGAAGGACTTTCTCAAAGCCTCTTTGTCAACCGACTGAAGCCATATTTTGTTCAGCAATTAATATGAAAATCACTTTTTACTATTGTTATTCCTCATTTGACTTGCTCCTCTGAATAACTCTGCCAATTCAAAGCCAGGCTCAGAAAAATCACACAGGACAGAGGAGACAGTGCTCAGACCTGTCCTCCATCTAAGTCACTAAGTCGCTGCATCATGACCAAGTGCTTTGGGCTCACTACCCCAGGACCACGAAGAGTCTGGAAAAATAACTCCTAAGCCATGACACTCCCCTTCCTGCTCACGTCCCTCTGTCCTCCTGCCCTCATCCCCTGCTCACCCTCTACACAAAGACATAGTAAGTGCTTTAGTGAGGCAGGTTAGTATAGGGAAAAATAAAAGACGAGTCACAGCTGGGACCCGGCAGAAAACATGGCCGTGAGACCCCACCCGGGAATCCCCTGAGGGAAAGCTGCTACTAAGAACAAAGCCAGAAAGACCCCGCTGAGACCCTGGCCGTGAGGTCCCATTTGGGACTCTTTCCAGGGTCAAACAGAAGCCCCGGATAAGGCCAAACAAAAGGCCTTATCATTGGTCCCCGGAGAGCTAACAGGTGTGTGTGGGGGGTCTTAAGACAACCAATCAGAACAGCAAACAGCTGGGGCCCCTCCTCAACATTAGGAAAGGGGAGGAGGAGAGGTCTTAAAAGGTCTAACTCGGGACCCCACCTGCTCACCCTGCAGTATGCCCATACCCATGTCTAGGTTTCTTTACTGTTTTTCTTTTCTTGCTTCTTCATAAACTCTTTACTCTCTTGCCTACCCTATGGCATGTCTTAAATTCCTTTATATGACATAGCCAAGAACCTAGAAGCCCAGAACCCTGAGTGTTCCGCTAACACTAGGAGAAAGAGCAATACAAGTCTTGCCAGGGAAAAAGAATGAAAAAAAAGAATGAAGCCAATGAGTTTACATAATGAAAATGTCATAAAAATAAAACAAAATTTATTGGGAAGAATGGCATTGTCGTACATTGTTGCAAATCTTTGATATCGGACACAATAGCAGACAGGGAGCAGATGGAGTGGGGCTAGAGCCTCGGCAGCCCTTGAATTGCCAGCTCCATCCTCAGAACGTTTCCAGGGTTTAGCTATCAGGCAGGTTAGCAAGGGAGAAAGTAGCCACTGTCAAGAGGCATGCAGGTAGATGACTGAGTGCCTCAAGAAACTGACTTAACCTCCCGGCTATGGGTTTTCTCTAATCTAAAATGAGGAAAATATGGAAATTTCCTCATGTGCTATATAATCCCATGAAGTGCTAAGCTAGGTGGCTGACAAATGGGTGCTCAATAATGATTACTTGTTACTATTATTTATTTTTTATATTATTCCTGAACCAAAGCAGATTCAGATTGGAGATTCAGATTGGAGCACTAAGATCTCCTTTCCAAGAGCTGAGCCCCAGCATATGGGAGGATGAAACAAGGCACCGGAAGCCCCAGCCTCCTTCTCCAGCCCCAGCACATCACACTTTACCTGTCCAAGATGTTGCTGTGAGAAGTGCCTGTGAATCTCAGGATTGGGGCCCAGTCTCCAAAATGTTCAATGGTATACAAACTTTTTGGTATCAGGACACGGTTAAAACTTAATAGGACCTTAAAGAACTTTTGTTTATATGGATTATGTCTATTAATATTTGCCACAGTAGAAATTGAGACTGAAAAATATTTGCTAGTTCACATGAAATACCTAATAAACTCATTGCATATTATTATTAATTACATGTTTTAATGAAAAGTGCCCATATTTCCAAAACTAAATAAAATGTTAGGGAAGAACGACATTGTTTCATGGTTTTGCAAATCTCTTTATCTCAGTAGGAGGTAGGCGGCTTCTCAAATCTGCTTCTAATACATAGGCTCTGGAAAACTACAGTGTATTCTTGTGAGAGACTGAAAGAAAAAAAGACAAATAGTGTTTTTGTATTATTATGAAAATACTTTTGACCTCTTCGGGTCCCTGGAAGGATCTCAGGCATCTACTCCCTCCCAGCAATACCACACTTGGAAAACTACTACTACAGGCCTACCCCATTTTATTGTGCTTCACTTATTGCACTTCGCAGATATTGCATTTTTAAACATTGATCGTTTGTGGTAACCATGCGGCAAGCAAATCTATCGGGGTTATTTTTCCAGTAGCATGTGCTCATTACGCGTCTCTATACATCTCTGTATCTCTATGAAACATTTGGTGATTCAGTGTTTCAAACATTTTCATTATTATTCTGTTTGGTGGTCTGGGATCTTTGATGTTACTATTATAATTGTTTTTGGGGCACCACAAGCAGCACCCATATAAGATGGCAAACTTAATCGATAAATGTCATGTGTGTTCTGACTCTTCCACCAACCAGCCACTCCCCAGTCTCTCTCCCTTTCCTCTGGCTTCCCTATTGCCAGAGATTCACAAAAATATTGAAATTAGTCCTATAATGGCCTCTAAGTGTTCAAGTAAAAGGAAGAGATGCATGCCTCTCATTTTATATAAAAAGCTAAAAATGATTAAGCCTAGTGAAGAAGTCATGACAAAAGCAGAGATAGGCTGAAACCTAGGCCTGTTGTGTCAAACAGTTAGCCAAGTTGTGAACACAAAGGAAAAGTTTGTGAAGGAAATTAAAATGCTACTTTAGTGAACCCATGGATGATAAGAAAACGAAACAGCCTTAGTGCTGATGTGGAGAATATGGTATGGAGAGAAGATCAAACAAGCTACAACATTCCCTTGAGCCAGAGCCCAAGACAGAGCAAGGCCTGAATTCTCTTCAATTTTATGAAGGCTGAGAGAGATAAGGAAGCTGCAGAAGAGAAGTTTGAAGCTAGTAGAGGTTAGTTCATGAGGTTTATGGAAAGAAGCCATCTCCATAACGTAAAAGTGCAAGGTGAAGCATCACATGCTGTTGTAGAAGCATTAGCAAGTTATCCAGAAGTTCTGGCTAAGATAATTGCTGAAGGTGGCTACACTAAACAGATTTTCAATGTAGACAAAACAGCCTTATATTGGAAGAATACGCCATCTAGAATATCTGTAGCTATAGAGGAGAACTCAATGCCTGGCTTCAAAGCTTCAAAAGACAGGCTGACTCTCTTGTTTGGGACTAGTGCAGGTGGTGACTTCACATTGAAACCAGTGGTCATTTACCATTCTGAAAATCCTAGGGTCCTTAAGAATAATGCTAATTTTGCCTGTATTCTGTAAATGGAACAACAAAGCCTGGTTATAAACATGGTTTATTTACTGAATGTGTTAGAATCCTTTCAAAATATTACTGCTCATTGACAATGCACTTGGGCACCCAAAAGCTCTGATGGAGATGTACAATATTAATGTTGCTTTCTGTCTACTAACATACTCCTTGTTTAGCCAATGGATCAAGGAATAATTTTGAATTTCAAGTTTTATTATTTAAGAAACAGATTTCATAAGGCTGAACCTGCCATAGATAGTTATTCTCGTGGATCTAGGCAAAGCAAATTGAAAATCTTCTGGAAAGGATTCACCATTCTACATGCCATTAAGAATATTTTTGATTCATGGAAAAAGATCAAAATATCAACATTAACGAGTTTGGAAGAAGTCGGATTCTCATGGATGACTTTGCAGGGTTCAAGACTTCAGTGGAGGAAGTCACTGCAGATGTGGTAGAAACAGCAAATGAACTAGAGTTAGAGGTGGAGCCTGAAAATGTGACTGAATGGCTGCAATCTCATGATAAAAATTTAATGGATGAGGAGTTGCCTCTTATGGATGACCAAAGAAAGTAGTTTGTTGAGATGGAAACTGCTCCTGGTGAAGATATTGTGAACATAGTTGAAATTACAGCAAAGGATTTCAAATACTACATAAACTTAGTTGATAAAGTAGCAGCAGGGTTTGAGAGGATTGACTCCAATTTTGAAAAAGTTCTACTGTAGGTAAAATGCTATCAAACAGCCTTACATGTTATAGGGAAATCTTTCATGAAAAGAAGAGTCATTTGATGTGGCAACCTTCATTGTTGTCTCATTTTAAGAAATTGCCACAGTCACCCCAACCTTCAGCAAGCACCACCCTGATCAGTCAGCAGCCATCAACATCGAGGCAAGACCCTCCACCAGGAAAAAGATTATGACTTGCTGAAGGCTCAGATGATGCTTAGAACTTTTTTTTAATAAGTATAGTATTTTTAAATGAAGGTATATACATTGTTTTTCAGACATAATCCTATTGCACACATAACAGACTATCATAGAGTATAAACATAACTCTTATATGCATTGGGAAACCAACAATTTTTTTACTTGCTTTAATGCAATATTCAATTTATTGCAATGGTCTGGAACTGAACCCACAATATCTCTGAGGTATACCTGTGCAATGAGGTCAGACTATGAAAGACTGCAGCATGTATCTCAGCAATAGTTATACCTCCTCTGGAGACTGGACAGATTGAGCCTGTGGGTCAGGGTACCCACTCTGCATCCTGCTTCAATGAGGTGAGGGTGGGGACATTTGCCTCTTTCTGTTCAGGGCCCAATAGCCCCTCCTAATTGACCCCATTCCTATCTGATGTTGATGTTTTCTATTAAGCCTTGTTCAGATTGGCTATGAAGCCTTTTGTCTCTATAGAGGAACTATATATTGTTCTGCTGATTCAGCACGTGGCCTTCAAAAACTAAGTTGAACTCGGGGCCTCGGTATAACTGTGTTCTTGTGGGTGGAAAAGCACATCGCTGATGCCCACATCTACGATCTACCAATGATAATAGACTCAAAGGCATGGATCTTGTGTCACACTGTCTACACTGAGAAAATGAAACCCAAAATTATCAGCATCTTGTAAATCAAACACCACAGAAAAGCACAGATACTGGTAGAATGTTGGATTATCTTCATCTGACAAGAAGTCTTCTGCCTTCTCCTTCACAACAGTGTCATGAAAGTGGACTAAAGGGGCAGCATCTAAGCAATCCTGGGCATGAGATTCTCAATTCACATTGTAACTAATTGGGGTAAATTTTGTATATAAAAAGCAGAGAACCCAACCTAGCCAGAGTGTTAATAATACACTTGACGTCACTCTCACATGCTTGTGTAGCTGAATTATTTTCTTTCTGTTAGCTCTGGCTTTTTGAAAGTGAGCAAAGTTGTTTGTGGTGTAACTGTCCTTATTTTATCTTCTAACACCCAAACCACCCATGCACAGCCCCAACCAGTGGGGACCGGTTTGATTTGAGCATGTTTCACCAATCAACCACATTCGGCAGAGCACGGAAACAAAAGAAGCCTGAGAAAATACAACACCGTCGGCCACACCAACACGTACTACCACTCTTTCAATTTCCTCCACCACCAAGCTCTCCTTCACCCAGTCCTCACTATGGGCAGGGCAAGGAAGTTGCTGGGAAATTTAAAGGGTCAGGAGACACCACCTAGAAAACAGTCTCACAAAATCTTCAATGATTTTAAAGTTTCCCCTCTTTGTTTCCATACTTTCCAAGTGCAGAAACAGTCCCAAATCTCTCCATAGAGGACCATGCATTTAGACTAACCAAGTCTGTCAAAATTCAAGAGAATTTAGTGGTTTATCTAAACTAAATGTAATCATTCATGTGTCTGGTTGGTCTAATTTTGTTTTCAAATGGGAACCTGCTCTTGGTTTCCAAAATAGACTGTTTTGTAGAAACACCTAGGCTGATTGTTAAAAACAAACAAAAAGCACACCCAATTCTAAATAGGACATTGCTTTAATTCTAATACAAAAGTTTTTACTTTAAAAGCTTTTATTTTTCACCTACATACCCATCCACTTAACCTTTTGTTTTATATAGATGCTTGTAGAAATATACATACATGAACACATATAAGCACATGTAACATATATACAAAAACAAGTAGGGAAGCAGATGTGGCTCAAGCAATTGGGCCCCCGTCTACCATATGGGAGGCCCTGGGTTCAATTCCCAGGGCCTCCCGGTGAAGGCAAGCTGGCCTGCGCCATGGGGAGCTGGTGCAGCAAGATGACACAACAAAGAGAGATGCAGAGGAGAGACAGTGAGACACCCAACAGACCAGAGAGCTGAGCTGGCTCAAGCAATTGAGCGCCTCTCTCCCACACCGGAGGTCCCAGGATAGGTTTCCCATGCCTCCTAAAGAGAAAGACGAGAAGAAAAAGACAAGCAGATGTGGAAAGAAGACATAGCGAATAGACACAGAGAGTAGACAGTGAGCTCAAAAACAACAACAAAAGGCGGAGGGGGGCGCAGAAAAAAAGAAAAGAAAAAACCACACAAAAAAACAAGTAATATAGTTATTACCATTATTACTCAATAGAAAAATTATCAAAGGACATGAGCAAATATTTCACAGAGAAAGAAATATAAATGACCTTTAAACATATGCAAAGGTGCTTCTTTTCAGTAAGAGAAAAACAAATTAAAACTGCAATTAGATACTATTTTCCATCTGAGATTAGCAAAATCTTAATGTTTGGCAGCAGACTCTGGGCACTCATATTATTTTAGAACTACAATATGGTGTTAACTCTATGGAGGGCAAGTTGGCAGTACCTATTAAAATTACAAAATGACATAAAAATACAATCATGTATTTCAGCATCTTTTATAATATCAAAAGATTGGAAATAAGCCAAGGGTCTTCTCATAGGGCATTGATTAAATAAAGTGTGGTACATTCACAGGAGAAATATTATGCAGTTATATAAAGAAAGAGCACTAAGATGTATAAATGAAAAGAGAAGTATGGAATAATGTGTATTGTACAACACCTATTTGTAAGAAAGGGGGTAAATGAGAATATATGTATTTATATATTTACATATTATGTATATGTGTACTTATCTTTGTATTCAAAAAAACTGTAAGGATACAAAGATACAAATGCAAGTGATAACCGGTAAGAAGTGAGGAGGGAAGGGAGGCAGTGGTTAAAGCAGTACTTCTCAATACATGTTTTATAGTGTTTTGACTTCTGAACCACATGCATGTATTATGTAATAATGTTTTAATAAGGTCATGCCACACATTTTTTTTATCACTTTCCCGAGGATGGCGAGGAGCTGTGTACAGCGACAGCTTCCCACCAAACCGAGTGGATATGTCAGACTAAAGAAAGACTTGGGCAAGTCCAGCTTGGAGAGTAATGAGCATTTATTTAGGGGGCTTACGTGGGCTCCTTGTCCTTGGCAGAGGAAGGAGAAATGGCATTTTTCTAAGCTTGATCATCTGCGCTTATGCCAGAGGAGAGGGGTCTTGTCTTTTCTTTTTTTTTTTTTATAATTTTTTTTTTTTAAAGATACTTAGATTACACAAATGTTCCACAAAAATTGTAGGGATTCTCATGTACCCCACCTCCCACCCCTCCCACAACCTCCCACATAAACATCCTCCACTAGAGTGGCACATCCCCTGCACTAGATATACACATCTTGGGGCCTTGCCAAAAAGCATGGACCATAGTTCACATTGTAGACTACACTCTCTCCCACACAGTTCTGCATGTTATATGATGACATAAGATGGCCTATATCTGTCATTGTAATGCCACCAAGGATAAATCCCAAGTCCCGAAAAAGCCCCTGTATTACAACTGCTTTTCCCTCTCCTTGCCCCCAAAGCGTCTGGTGGCCACTGGCTCCACATCAATGCTGCAATTACCTCCATTGTGTGAATCACAATATGTCTATAATAGAATACCAGCAAGTCCACTCCAGTCCATAGCTCTTCCCTCAATCCTGAGGAGTCTGAGATGGTGATGTCCACTCCACCTCCAAGTGAGAGGGGGCTTATATCCCATGGATAAGATGGATGGGATTATCCTGCCTGCAGCTGCAGACTCTCTCCATTCCCTGGATGGATCATATTCTCCCCACCAGGTGTCCAGGGTGAGTCCATTGAGCTGTAGAGTAGGAGTTGCAGCTCCACCGAGATTCCAGGCCCAGCTGGCTCAGGGATAGCCCAAAGACTCTGGTCTCTGGAAGTACACCTACAAACTCCGGCACCACATATGGGTTTGAAAAGAAGGGACAGATGGAACATGTGCAGGGAAGACATATTTGGGTCCAACTCTGTCCTCTCAGGAGCACAGATTCCAAAGTAGGGCCCACTCATAAGGCACCAAACTCTGGGGCTACAGCCCTGATATAGGACCTGGGTGTCTCCAGAGCCCTCAGGAGCCCGTCTATTTGGGGTGATATCCACATTGGAAGCCTATGAGGTCCTATTGAGATGTGCATAAACGTTACCTCTGGGATGAGCTCCTGCCTCACTTTGAAGTCTCTTAGCCATATGAACTCATTTGTCTTTACCTTTTTCCCCTTATATTCGAGGTCTTTTTTCAGTCGTATTCCCTGTTGGCACTTGTTAGCAATCCCTCATTGCCAGGAGACTCATCCCCGGAAGTCATGTCCCACGCTGGGAGAAAGGTAATGCATTCATATGCTGAGTTTGGCTTAGAGAGAGGCCACAATTGAGCAACAAGGAGGCTCTCAGGAGGCAACCCTTAGGCACCCCATAACAATAGGCTAAGTTGCAATTTCAAGAGCAAAGACTCAAAAGGCTAGTCATCAATAACAAGAGCCCATCAGTGGATCATCCTCCTTTGCCAGACACTGCCCCTGCACTTGGGGGGACTGTTGCAACTCCCTTGGAGAATATGGCAGAGCTCTCCAGGATGGGAATTCAGTATTGAGAGGGGTCTTTTCTAATGCATGTCCACATGCCGATGGGAAGGCATGTGAGGGGCAGCAGGACATCCAGCAATGCAGTGTTACAAGATTTATATGCCCACTGCTGTAAGGCATTGAATGTGGTCAGAGCCATGAGCAGGCCTCACAATCTTAATAATATGAACATTAAAAAAAAATTTTTATTCTCTTCCCTTCCTCCATGGCTCCCTTGTCTGTCTGTTCATTGTGGCTCATCTTCTTTAGGAGGTACTGGGAACCGAACCTGGGACCTCCCATGTGGGAGGTGGGCGCCCAATTGCTTGAGCCACTTCCGCTCCCCTATAATATGAATATTTAATGGAGGTGCCTAGCCTTAGCCAGGCGTCACCATGTGGCAGCTCCTCTATGGCCACCCTTTTTTGTAGCCATAGGGCTGCTTCTTCAGCACCTTTACAACTGGCTAACTTTAGCTAGGAGTTCCAAGTGTCACACAGGCACTTAAAAATTCTAGGGAGCTATCAGGTTATACACAGAGTAAAGCATCTTAGGATTTAGAAATAACAATTAGAGGGATACCCCATGAAACTTGGTGATTATCATAGGTTCTGAGGGGAGGGGCAGGGAAGAATAGAATAAATGGAAAATAGGGTATTTTTAGGGCATTCAAATTGTTCCGCATGATCTTGCAATAACGGATACAGGCCATTTTAAATTTTGTCAAAATCTATAAAAGTGTATCATGCAAAATGTAAACCATAATGTAAAACTTTGACCATGGTTAGCTACAGAAAAAAGAAATAAGAAAAAAAAAGAAATAACAATTAGTGATCAGCTCCCAGGAATAAATGTGATTGCTGCAAGACCTTACAATATTGGGCTTAATTTCTTTATGAATATTTTAAATAAAGTTGTTTTCTAGAGCTCATTAACCACAGCCTATAGAAGTCTTGTTTCATTTTGCTTTTACACTTTTACTAAGATTATGTTAATCAAGAGGTAAAACATAACTTAAAGACTTGTCTTGTTTCTCCTTTAAAGTCCCTTTTTGTTGAAGATGAGCTGACTGCACACTTTTTTAGAGAAGCATCAGACCAGAACAGTGTAACCGATAAGGGATTTTGTTTGCTTTCATAACATATCACATTCTTATGTAACTCATAATATATTAAATGAAACTAACTATATATATTTTTTAAGATTCTTAAGTATTCTATTTCAGATTAAAATGAACAGCTTCCACACTGTTTGCTGTAAGATGCACAGTATTCATGAATAAACTTCAGCAGTACAGGTAAAAAAAAAACAATTTTCCCAATTATTTTATGAAAACTTAAGATTATTTTCCCCCTGCCACCACCTTAATATGTAGATTGAAGTGGCATCTGACAGGTTTCTGTGTTATGAAGTCACTTTTGGTTATCAATATCAACTCATAGATTTCCACTTTAGTAATGGCTTCCCAGAATCAGCCATTTACATTGAAATCTTCTGTTTAGAAAATGCTTTTTACAAACTTCCCATAACCTATAACTTCCTATAAGCTCTTATAACCATTTATAACCACATAGATGAGTTACTTCACCTCAAGACAAATTTCACCTTTAAATAAGTTTATTAAATTACAGTCAGCAACAGACGAAATTTACTTTCACAAGCTCTCTACAACTTTTCATATCCATTCAGATTTTGTCCTACATATACTCGCCCTGATGAAAACCAGCCATGTTATCTTAGGACAAAAACACACTCCCTTAAACAACTCATCACATTTTAGTCAGCATTGACTATGAATTCACTTCCACAAACCTTTTACTTCTTTCCGTATTCATTTTACTTTCGTCTTACATCCCTCATTCTGTTTTATGAAAAATTCGTCATTTCACTTTTAGGACAGAACTGCATTCTCTTCTTTAACTTAATTTCATTAAACACAAACCCACAATTTTCATCATCTTAAAGACCTAATAAATATAATGCTAACTTATTTTTTTAGCATCTGTATAAACCTAGGGAGATATACCCAAGTCGAATAAAATTGAAACAATTATAGTTTATGAAAGAAATGTGTTTTTTTTTCTCTTCCTCTAGAGGAGGCTAAAACCTTTCTTCCATAATATTCTAAAATTGTGAACAACCTCAAAAGCATACTGACTACCAGGCTCTGGGATATTTATAGTAGTTTAATTTGTTTCAATCATAATTTAGAAAAATCTTTCCATAGCTTTCAAGGACTTTTTTTTTGCATACTAAAACTTGGCAATTGGATTATTAATTATTCTCATCCCAAGGCTGTTAAAAAGTTTAATTTGGGGACTTACAGGACAAACTGTGCAAAACAAGGTTTATTCTGTAATATTCCCTCTGTCTCTATTGTTCTTAATTTCCAGGCCTATTAGACAGACTTCTAAGCTAAACTCACATCTCCCTATATTACAGTACCTAGCCTTTTCCCATAGCTTTCTCAACCAGTTTTAATGAGAGCCTTGAATTTAGTCGTGGTTAGGAGAAGGCTCTGGGGTGAGGGTGGCAGGGAGGCAGGGTAGATCAAGGAGCCTAGGAAAAAAACTTCTTTCTTCTTCTGATAGTTTCTCTGTTCAGGTATCTATATGACCTCATCATCTTGCTTGGCTTTTCTAATATGGGGGTCCAGGAGTATTCATTTACATATATGACTTTATATATAAGCCTTATTTAAGTTTTTAGCAATTTGAATAGAACTCTCTTAAGAACTTTCATTTGTTTTTAATTATATATATATATAT
>JAQZBX010087304.1:0-12885 GCA_029593785.1 Cabassous unicinctus
AAAAAAAAAAAAAAAAAAAAAAAAAAAAAAAAAGACCCATCTTTTTCCAATTTCTGTCATGTCAAAGGCCGTGGCACCTGTTCTTTACCATTACATAACCAGAAATATCTTTGAATGACAAAGCAGAGCTTTATTTAGATTTGTGATAGGTAATGGGCTTTGTGAAGAATTTGGTTACTGGGGAGTGGATGTAGCTCAGTGGCTGGGCACCTGCTTCCCATGTACAAGGTCCTGGGTTCAATCCCTGGTACCTTCTAAAAAAAAAAAAAAAAGAATTTGGTTACTTAAAATATTTTTAAGTAAAAATATTTTTAAAATTCTTGCTTTCCCCAAATGATTTTAGTTAGGGAATAAGTAATATTGACAAGAGTATATCATCTCTCATTCCGTGATTGTCTTATACAAATTTGTTCATCTTTCAAATCCATCCCTGTGTCGTGAGCACCTCATTTTCCTAACAAGGAAATTCAGGGACTGAATCTATTTCCATAGTTGGTCATCTTCTTAGAAAGAAAAATTACATTCCAATAATGCACCATACCGGGACCTTGCTTGTGGTGGCCTGACATATACAAACAATATTCCTCAGGTGAATGTTTAAATAAATGCAACCTCCATGAAGTATATCACAGAGCTCTCTTTACCAAGTGAGTATCCTCCTTCCTAGCCTCAACTATTTTTAGGTGTTCCATTTTGCCCAAGCTTTACCTTCTGCTTAGACCTCTCATTAGGTACAACTGCTATCACCACAGCCTTTGGGGTGGCAGAAATGGAGAAACAGTACTGGTGCTGCACTACCTTTTAATATTCTGACCCAAGCATAGTCCCCAAGGCCCTTCCTTTCCTTAATATAAATCATAATACATCTGAGACAGACAAGAGTTGAAGCTGAGTAGGACACAGGTATCAGTAGTTTTTAAAAGCCCCTAAGTGGGGAGCGGATGTGGCTCAAGCGGTTGAGCACCCCACTCCCACATGGCAGGTCCCAGGTTAAAACAAACAACAAGCAAAACAAATAAAAAAGCCAACTCAACTCAGGGAAGCCGATGTGGCTCAGTGGTTGAGTGCTGGCTTCCCACATAGGAGGTCCTGGGTTCAATCCCCGGCCCCCAGTACCTCAAAATACATACTTACATACATACATATATACCCCTAAGTGATTCTAATATGCAGCCAGGGATGAGAACCACTGGGCTAGACTGGAGGAATAAACAGAGACATTCTTAGTGAATTAGATTATCAGTTATAAAATTACCATGGATCCATCTCAGGTCCCACAAGGGTCTGTCTCTGGTCCTCAGCCTGTTCTTGCCACCCCCAACTCTGGAGCACATTCAGAATATTTGCCTTCCTCAATACGTGGGCGCCACAGAGGGAAGGGAGTCCCTTTTCCTGCCTGCCTGCTGCCCTATTTGTGAGTTCATTTTCTTTCTAAGCATTTACCTTCTCCCTGGGTGACTGACACACAGAATGACCACTCTTTCAAGGGAATCCACACCCACCCACAGAACCTGGAGCCCATCTGGTAAATTCTGGCCTCGTCTGTGGGCTCATACACAGCTGCAGGGAGTCGTGGCCTTACCATACATCTTCCACGGGGGAATTGAAGGACACCATTCCTCTCCCAAATAGACTTGGGGGATGTTCAATAATAAATTCCAGTGGCCTCTCCATTTAATTGAGGAAAAGCTGAACATTCGAGGTCTGCTAAGGAACTTGTGGGGTCTTTGAGAAGAGAGATCTAAGAGAGAAGCTTAGAAAAGCAGACTGCCTTGTGACCCAGGACAGCCAGCCTTCCTTCCCCAAAGACCCACTGTCTCCATCCTCTGGGTTTCACTGGCCCAGGACATTTCCTCCGGGACATACTTGGTTCTTCTAGAACATTTGGGTTCTGCTGAAGCCCTTAAGTGGCCATTGTTTTTTGTGGTGTGATGGGCTTGCTGTTTGCTGAGGGATGTCCTTGAAGTTAAGGACGTAAGGGCCAAAGGGAATTTGGGGGCCACAGTACTGTGCTTGCTGGAAACCTTGTGTCTCCAGTTTCTCAAGACCATTCCTGAGGTGGAAAGTTTTTTTCATGGCCTCTTTCTTTAATAAGATTTATATTTGGGTGGTTGGGGGTGGGAAGGAGAAGGAAGGTTGAGGGAGAACTTCATTCTGAGGCAATGAAATGGTTTTCATTCTCAGTCTGACTCCGTAGAGCAGTCTGTCTCCTTCCTTCAGTCCAAATTTTATTTCTTTCCCTCTGCATAAGGGTATTTCCTCACCCAAATGATCACCTTGAGATATCATTCATTGAATGCCTTAAATAATAATCAGAACTGATACTTATACAGAGTCACTAAAATATGTCAAGCATAGTTCCACATACTTTGTATTAGCTCATTTAATTTTTAAGACAACCCTAAGATATAAGTATGGTTATTATCCCCATTTTATGGATGAGAGGTCTGAAGCCCAGCAAGGTTAAATAAATTGCCCAAGGTCACATAGCTGGCATATGGTTTCCATTCCAGACAGTCTACATCTGAAGCCCATGCTCTTAACCAATCTATAGTGCCTCTCAAAGTCTGGTCCAGGGGCACTGGGGATACCCGAGACCCTTTCAGAGAGTCCATGGGGTCAAAACTCTTTTCAAAATAATAGTAAGATATTAATTTGTCCTTTTCACTCTCGTTCTCTCATGAGTATACAGTCGAGTTTTCTAGAGGTTTCATGACCTTCCATGTCACAATAGATTGAATGCCAGAGCAGATATGAGAATCTAACTGTCTTCCCTTAAGGCAGACGTTAGAGAGATTTGTGAAAGTGTGAAACAGTGCCACTCTTCTCCCTGTCTTATTTGTATTTTAGAAAATGTAGGGTTTTTTTTTTTATTAAAAAAATTATATTGACACATAAGGGGTTTATTATTTTTAAATGACTTAATATTTTTCAGCTTTCTCAGTAACGCCAATAGATATATAACTCAACAAAAGCTCCTTGGGATGTTAAATAATCTTTTTAAATGTAAAGGAGTCTTGAGTCCAAAAACGTTTGAGAACCACTGATTTAACATATAAACCCTTGCTATTCAAGTATGGTCCATGGGGAAGGAACTGGTTAAAAATGCAGAAATCTTAGGCCTCACTCCAGACCTACTGAATCAGAAGCTGAGTTGTAACAAGAGGCGATTGTTTGCCCAGTGCAGGCTGAGGAGCACAGGCATAGAATGTAGGACAGAGCCGCCCGGCGTCTCAGTGCCGTCTGCTACTTTTCAGTAAGGCGGGCTTTGGAGATTCAGCAGACCCTGTCCCCACTTCTCACCACAAAGGAGTCAGGTGAGGTCTCCTTCCCTACCTGAGAGTCTTCAGTCCCACTCTCTATTCATGTCTCTCCTTACTGCACAAGGAGGTTTTTACGTCTTCACTGAAATCAGTAGCTCCACTGCAGAGTTCATAACAGTGGTCCTCAAACTTGACTGTGCAACAGAATCACTTGGAGGAATGCTGAAACACAGGTGCTGTGTCCCACCGCCAGAGCGGATAGGATCTGAGAATTTGGAGTTCTTACAAGTTCCCAGGTGCTGCTGCTGCAGCTGGCCTGAGAACCACACTTGGAAAACTGCTGGTCTGTGGCAAGTAGACTGGGATCCTGAGAAATCCCTTAGGACTATGAGAGAGAATTCTTCAACTTCCATCTTTTCAAAACCAATCTCTTAAAAGAGAAAATGTCTGCAGAATTCAAGTTTCCTATTTTTGCTAGGGTGGTATCTATCTTTTAACAAATGGAAAGCAGTAAGATTTCAGGCAGGTAACAGGGCATTTTGAACACTCCTACTCTCTTTAAATTGTGTGAGGGTTAAGGCTCAGCTTCCTTCTGCACTAATTGCAAAATCACCACAATATTTAAAGGAGGAGACATGAATAGCCTGTCAAGTTCATTCTTCACTACTTAAACTGATGACATGCCAATCATTTACTTGGTCACAGTGCTGCTTAACCCCAGTAACAGGTGAGCATAGACCAGTGACTCTCTGTCCTCAGTCAGGGGCTACATGGGTAGAGTCATCAGATTCCCTCCACTCAAGAGCTGCTATAAGTCCCTTGCCTGGTGGCAAGTTCCCATGCTTGCAGCCCCAGCGCCGTCTACTGATAAGGACCTTTCAGCAGGGTTTGCTGAGCTAAACAGGTGGCTGATGAAAGGTGTGTAATCCTTAAAGATTATCTTGCCCTAAAAGCATCCAGTGACCCTCAAACTCACATAATCCAGACAGATGGGAGCTGGCTGTAGCTCACCAGAGTTTACACTTTCATATTTGAGGGAATTCATGTGGTTTGGTTCCAGGTAGTAGAAGATGGAGGTGTGCAAGGGTGAGATGTGGCTGCCTTGGTGGGATATATCCTTATCCATGTCTACATCCTTGCCCAAGAACATTATTCCAGTTCTGGTTCTGCTACAATCTTGAAATATTCTTAGTTTTTAAAGGAAGGAATGTTTCATATTAAATGAAGATTAACCTTGCAATTATTATGCTGGGAGTTAAGTTGATTTGGAAATTTGGGTCTGCAAAAACAATTCTTGACCTTGTCTAGATAGTTCCTTCCTTATCTTAATGGATCTTTCTATATGAAGACAACTCTCTTTTTTTCTCCCCCTGGGAGAAATTTAACCATTTAACCACAGGAGATCAGGACTAGTTAACATGAGAATTGATTCTCTTATAACAATTAGATCAGCCTTAATAGAGGTAGGTGAATTTGGGCTCCCTGCAGTACAGCTTAGAAGTGCTTACTTTTTATAGGTATCACATTGTTCTTAATTTCCCTTTAAGCAAACACCTTTAAAATCTTTTAAATTAAATGTGTGGCCCATACACTGAAACTCAGACCTCACCTTTCCCTGGGTAAGTAGTTGCAATGAAACTAGAGAGGAGCCAGCTCTCTATCTAGTATCAGAAAGTTGAAATGGGTGACGGGTTTATGGGCCAGTCAGCTTTCAATTACCAGTCTCCCGATCATGGGTAAGTGCTGTTCACCCAGCACCTTTGGCTCACAGGAACTTTAAAGGGAATTGTTTTCACCAACGATTAATTATATTGCAGCTACTGGGATTTGTCTTCCAAACATTACTTTGTTTTCAGTCTGAAACAGCCAGGTTTCCCCAGGGATAGTTCAGGTTTTCTGATTGAAAGTATCCTGAGTTAAGGAGAGGTGGTAGAGCACCATGGGAATCTATTCACCAGGGGTATTGTACTTGTTTCAGATGCTTCAGGATAATACACCGGCTTCCAAGATAAGTGCTTTTTATTTCCCTGCATCTTAGATCAATTATTTGGAATCTTTTTGGTAAGTTAAACTTAAGAGCTGTAACTTAAACCACCACATCTCTATAATTAAATAGTCAATAAATAAATGTTCTTACCAAAAATTATTCTGTCATTGGGCTTTATAGGAATTATGATTTGAGGTGCCTAGAAAAGGTAGACAGAAGCAAAAGGTGGCAAGAAGTTATTTAAAACATTCCATGTTACAAAGGCCAGAGTAGTGAAGCACCACCAGCTACAAATTTTTTCAGGGGAAGTGCCTGCTGCTGGTAAAATTTTAATTATATATTTCATCAACCTCATGCACAAATGGAGTAGAGTAGACATGACACAAATTTTCTTCTAAGCTCTATGTTGTAACACATGATGAGTGATTTCACTTAACTAGTATGGAATCAGAAATTTACCCTTGGTCATTTTGGATTCCATTTAAAACCAAAAATTCCTCCTTCACGAGGAGACTTTGTGGCCTTACAAGTGGCTCTCAGCATTAGTATAAGTTCTTTGAGGGCCTCGCGGGTCAGAGATGAGAAGCAAAAACCAGCTGTAGGCAGTGCAGTGAGCCCCCTGGGCAGTGGTATGTGGTATGTTGTGGTCTGAAATGGTGGTGCACATCATCCCCGAAAACCTGTCGGGTGTTTTCTGGTAGGAGTTTTGGCTTGCAGTTGTTTTTTTTCCTCCCCAGTACCCAGGAAAGGAAGATATCATTTCCTGGCAGGTTTTGGAAGCTTTCCTGCCTTCTGTCCTTTGCTGGGCTGGGGGTGGTGGGGTGGGGGTGTTGCAGGGGGCAGGGTGTTTGCTGTGAAAGCCTGATGGGCCCAGCACACCCACCTCCTCAGGCTCATCGCCCTGCTGCTCCCTCCCCTCCCCACCTCGGGCCCCCTGATGTCTGCTATGGCAGTGTCAGTCACAGACCACAGGGTGTGTCCCAGCAGCTTAACACGCAGGAGTAGCAAGTCCCTAGAGGCTCGTGCCTTAAAAGCTCGCTCTCCACAGAATACATGTTGCCTGATGCTTCCAGTGGCCTAACTCACTTAGGCTCAGGCCCAGATAAGGAGTATCTGTATTACTTCAGGGTAGAAAATGTGTTTTTTTTTCCTTTTCACAGTTCTAGCTGCTGCCCTTTAGCCCAGAGTAGGGATTGTGGGAAGGAAGAAATATATGTGCTTCCCTGGTAAGGTAGGCCCAGGTGGGGCATCACAGTTGGGGATGTAAGGTAAAAGAGGGCATATACCACCTTCGAACACTGGTTGTACAGAAATCCTTCTTCTAGGCTGAGAGGAGGCTGCCTATCCCCATCTGTGGGGTTCAGATAGGAACCAGTGAGGGCCTAGGAAATTTCTCCATTACTGCAGGGGCCTTTTTAATTGAAGGATCTCATGGCCATATCCACGGTTCTGTGGTTCTTTCCCCCAGGAGTGCAGAGCTGGGACCTCCAACCGACTGAGTACATTTCTCAGCATGTGCCAAGGACTTGGGAGGCAGGTGACGGATGTGCCAATTATCTGTGTTCTGAGGTTTGGGCACCCTTTGTATGCTGGTGATGGAGAGATCTTCTCCACGTTGGCAGGGCACGGTGGGGGCTGGAATCAGCAGTGGCCGTCACCCTCAGCTTTCCTGACGCAGTGCTATCGAAAGCTTCTGTGTGTAGCCGAATGACATGTCGACAGTGGTTTGACTGTAAAATTTTGTGGTGCTTGTTTGTATTCAATCAAATACTTTGCACTTACACATGAGTTAAAGGGACAAATAAGATAAAAGACTTCAGTAAAACCTAAAAGTTAAATTTATGCCTATTCATAATGGCATTCAGATTAAAACCATCAAAATGCAAAGTGCTGTGGTTATACCCCTCTGTGGTTCAGGTTGGGTTTCTTCTAAATTTCTGCATTATCTGCAGTGATTTTTGAGAGGCAGGAAAATGCAATGGAGGAATTGATTCCTCTGTGTAACAACAACAACAAAAAAACCCAAATTGAGAAAATTCTTGAGAATGCAGCCATTTTGGAAATGTAGATAAAGAAGAAAAATGTTGAAGATTTGGGCGGTTTACAGAGCAACATGATTTTGTAATTGCTGCCACCTACTGTATGTGGTTGATGTTTGTTTAAATTTAGGAAGTTCTTGAAGGTGGGGCTGTTGAAATAGATAATTATAGCAAGGTAGACGTAGTTAGTTTATAGCATTTCTTCTCTACTCCATAAGTGGCTCTTAATTACCGAGACAGCCGCCAGCTTTCATTCATTATGTTCAAGTGGATTTAAAGGTTTTCTCATTTTAAAGTTCCTTTGCCAAAGAACCTTCTCAGTAATGCTGTAGAATTCACATTCAAAAGCTTAGCATGCTCAAGGGTTTTTTGAATAAACATGAAACCGTTTGTTTTAAGGAGCTTTTTTTCTTTTTTCTTTTTCTAGTTTTTATTTGTAAGAGCAATGTTCTAGGGTTGGATTATAAATTAATTTCCATGAAAGAAGTGAAAATAGAGCTAGCAGAGCTGATGTAAGTCACAGCAATTGACTTAAAACACATTCATTTATGAGTCCTAAAACAAAGCTTCAGATCAGCCTGCTAGTTAAATGTAACAAGCAGTATAGAATCTGAGTCAACAAAGGCCCTTCTCTTTTATTAAGCCTCAGCTGTCAAAGGGTCATTAGGTCCTTCCTGTGGAAAACAACTTTCCCATTAATGTTCGGGGTGGTCCTTAGCCAGGAATTCTGAGGAAGTGCCTGACAGTTCGTTTTTGAAGGAATCTCAAGCTGGTGGGGGACTTGGCTGTGGAGACTTATCAGAAGTAATGTCTTCAAACTTAGCTTTTAGTCTTTGTTAAATATGTCATGGTAAATGTTTGGAATGCTGCTGCTAGCTACATAAATTGACTTATACTGCCACTATAAAAGATTTAGAAGCATAAACTTCATGGAGCTAAAATCACTGTAACTGGAAAGAGGTTACATATGTAAAAGTAACACATTTCTCTCACATGTGATGTTCTTACCTTGTTGCTACCTGTATTATTTCTAGTGGCCCCTGTTCCAAGTTCTCGGAACAAAACAGTGAGGTGGACTTTTGATTTTTCTGCCCTAGGCTATTTGCTTTCTAGAAGAGAAGGCCAAGCAGGGTCTCCTGAAAAGCCACTCTCTGATCTGGGCCGGCTCTCCTACCTGGCCTATTGGAAGAGCGTCATCCTAGAGTATCTCTACCACCACCACGAGAGGCACGTCAGCATCAAGGCAATAAGCAGAGCTACTGGCATGTGCCCACACGATGTCGCCGCCACGCTGCAGCACCTCCACATGATTGACAAGCGAGACGGCAGGTGAGCACTGAATACTGGGCGACACCGCTGCCTCCCAGGCACTGTCCAACAGAAAGTTTTACCTGGGGCTTAGATGGATTCATTTCAGGGAAAGAAGAGATTCCCTAACGGTATATATCAAAAGCTTTCTCCTAAAAAGAAAACTCGAAATGACACCTTTTTCCTGGTCATGTTTCAAATTGTTGCTCCATTTTCTAATTTCTCCAAATCTAGGTACTATTAGTGCTAACATATGTCAGTATGTGAAGGTGAAATGAAATTTTAGCCTTTGATTGCACTTTCTTCTGCCCTTTCACGTTACAGATTTGTCATCATTAGAAGGGAAAAGTTGATATTGGGCCACATGGAAAAGCTGAAAACCTGTTCCCGGGCCAATGAACTTGATCCAGAGAGTCTGAGGTGGACCCCAATTTTAATTTCTAATGCTGCTGTTTCTGAAGAAGAAAGAGAAGCTGAAAAAGAGGTAACGATTGGCATCATTGGCCTAAGTTCTGTGACTTCAATCTTGTTCCATTCTTTAGCTAAGAAAACTATTAACATCATTGTCAAAAGCTTGGTTCTGTACAAGATAGCTTGTGAAATGATATGGCACTAATTTACCCTAACTGAGGTTGCATGGTAAGACATGATAATTTTATTGACTTGAGTATGAAAAATGAAACATTTATCATTGATCACAAAGCAGCATTGTTCACTACTGACAGCATGTAATCAGATCAAATTTGGTGCTGAGCTCCAAGGCTGCAATGTCAATCGATTCTTTGTGTTTATGAACTTGCTTAAAGTGCTCCATGCCAGTGAGCATGTAATGTAGTGATGAAGGACTCAAATCAATTCGCTGCATCATTAATAGTGCTAAATATCCCATGAAACTCATTCTTCTTTGATTTGTTATCCTAACTCATGCAAAAGGGTCCTGAGATGATGCAGCTGGAACGCTGCTTGGCTGGCTGGCTGGATCAAAAAGGACTTAGAGATCCTTTGCCTTTGATCATGAGAGGCTCTGGCTGTGTGGCTGCCCTCTCACTGGCCCACCATTTTCACCCTCCCCCCTTAGGCTGAGCGGCTAATGGAACAAGCCAGCTGCTGGGAAAAGGAGGAACAAGAAATCCTGTCATCTAGAGCTAACAGTAGGCAATCACCTGCAAAAGTACAATCGAAAAATAAATATTTGCATTCTCCGGAGAGCCGGCCAGTGGCAGGGGAGCGAGGGCAGCTGGTGGAGCTGTCTAAAGAGAGCAGCGAGGAAGAGGAGGAGGAGGAAGAGGAGGAGGAGGAGGAGGAAGAGGAGGAGGAAGAGGAGGAAGAGGAGGAGGAAGAGGAAGAGGAGGAAGAGGAGGAGGAAGAAGAAAATATTCAGAGCTCTCCCCCAAGACTGACTAAACCACAGTCTGTTGCCATAAAGAGAAAGGTACGTATCTGTTTAGATTTTTAGTCTTGAGTCAGTTTCAATTAAATCTTGTTTGTCATTGCAAGCATTCTATCCATTAGTATTTATTTCACTCTCTGCTCCTTAGAAGTAGTTTATTTGTATCCAGCCCCACTGATCATATCTCATAATCGTTTATCTTACAGTCATGATTGTGTTTATCTTTTGAGGTTGTGTTAGTACTGCGAGGAGGAAACTGGTGACAGGTCAGCTTTCTAGTGTAGGAGCTACTGCCACCTGCTGGTTTGCAGCAGTAGAGGAAATCAGGTTATGGGAAGAGAAAGGGGTCCTAGAGTGCCTTTAAACCAACCTTCAATGAATTCTGATGAAAACATCATGGCCTAGAGAGGCCATGAGACTTGTCCAAGGTCACACAACCCATTAGAGATAGAGCCAGGACCAAATGAGCACTCAGGACTCCAAGCCCAGTGCTCCTGATGCTATGGCTTTTTCTTGCTCTTGGTGTGGAATTGTTAGAAGGTATTTTAGACTCTTGCTTTTGATGCTAATATTTTGCATTTGTGGCCAACTACACATTCTGAAGTTTCTCATACCTTGGTAACCTGGTGGTTTCTCTGGAAATACCCTGTCATTTCTAGTGGTACAAAAAAGGTGAAAACTTGATTTTGTTTTTAGGTGGTATCCTTTTTTAAAATTGCTCAACCCAGATCTGCTGTCTTTATCCTCAATATCTACCTGTTACAAAGAGACTAGATATTGCTAGTATTGCCAAGACTAATGGAGATTTTTTTAAAAAGAAATACAAGTTAAGGCTGTGCCCCAAGACAATCTGAGGTCTGAGTATCTGTCAAGGAACTTGCCATCCTAACTCCAGGCTCAATGTTTTTTCTTCTAAACTTGGCAGTCTGCTAGGCCAACCAAGGGCAGCTGTGGGGAGGTGGTAGAAAGGAGCATCCTGTCATCAAAGGAATGTCCGGCTTATATGTAATGTTTTCATTTCTTATAAGGAAAATTTATTCATGCATTATATGTATAAAAAAAATTTTTTTGTTTTAAAAATGTCAAGAACCAAAATCATCTAAATGGGCCACCCTCATGTAAATGGACTCAACCTAAAGAAAATGGATTCATTATATTGGCTATGTGCATGTTGCGGGGAACTCTAGTGGATTAGGGAGAGCAAGCAGACTGGGGGTGATTAATAACCATAAATATTCAGTTACACAATATGGTTATCAGGCTTATAAGTGTGCTTCAGTGAACACTTGAGGAGTTAAAATGTAAGATAATATATAATTCTTGGATATAATTTATCTAGAGTTTGAATTTTAACCAAGTATTTTGAACCCTTCTTTGCATTCTATTTTCAACAATTTTTGTGCCTACTGTTGACAGATTATATTTGTAGCAGCACATCTACCTGTTATTCCTGTCTTTGAGTTTTGTATCATCAAATAATTTTTGCTTGGGAAAAAGTATTTTATAAATTGCATATGGAGAATCATTTTTGTGAATCTGTAGTGTAATTAGCAGAAAATCTTTTACATACCTTTTAACTTCTTAAACTTAGTATGCCTTCTATATTACAATGTTTTCCAAAATTATCAGTTGCTCACATCCCAGCAGTCACCAATACATGACTCTAACATTTTAAACAGTGGAGCAATCCTTTCTTCTTAAGTACCCTTTCCTCTCTTTCCTTTTCATAGTTCCTGAAGTCCTATGAAATTGGGAACAAGTAGGTTGGTCTTGTATGCCTTCCTGTTTCCCATAGTGCTTTGCATGTAGTAGGTGTTCCTTGAACAGTTATCAGGTATTAAATGAGTGACCCAATAGCTAATCATGGCAACATTTATGAAAACATTGGTGTCCATAACAACCTTAGTATCTATGATGTACTGGACTTTAGATACTGAAGCCAACAAGTACCACTTGGAAAATACAGGCCAGTAAAACAATGCTTTTCTTTAAAAATCTACAGTTAAGCTTGTTCCCTCTGAAAGCATCTGCTTGAGTAAACAACTGCTTTTATTTGGAAAATACTTGCCCATATAGTTGGAGCCCAAGAGGGATGTTAAACATCAAATGGAAGGTTAAGTACAAAGGCACTACAGAAGTCTTTACGTGTAAGATTCTCAGACACGCATTCAGTACATGTTTGTTGCATATTGACTCAAGCATTTAATTTCTCACGAGCTCTTATGTATTATGTTTGGAATTAATTTCAGAGGCCTTTTGTACTAAAGAAGAAAAGGGGTCGTAAACGCAGGAGGATCAACAGCAGTGTAACAACCGAGACTATTTCAGAGACGACGGAAGTACTGAATGAGCCCTTTGACAACTCAGATGAAGAGAGACCAATGCCACAGCTGGAGCCTACCTGTGAGATTGAAGTGGAAGAAGATGGCATGAAGCCAGTCACGAGAAAAGCATTCCAACATCAGCCTGGGAAGAAAAGACAAACAGAGGAAGAGGAGGAGGAAGAAGAAGGAAAAGACAATCATTGCTTTAAGAATGCTGACCCTTGTAGAAGTAAGTTGAGGGATTTAAAAAATCTTACCCTTGTGAGTGTCTGCATATGACTTGCTGCCAAAAAAAGCAGGCTCCTGGAGTTAGACCCAAAGGCATCTGTGGGGTGGTACCGACCTATCTGAAATAAGTGCTCCTCTGTCCTTTCTGGGTCGTAAAAGGTTCTATCTCTTCTTCCTGGGATTGGATTTGATGTTAAACAACTTCCAAGGCCAGAAGCTTCCTCTAGGTGTGTTAATCTTACTTTCCAGAAATTGGCTTATCTCGGAAAGCTTTGAACTCTATCAGTAAGAAACACAATGAATTTCCTTGATTCCAGTTCCAGTTTCACATTTAATATTTCTGAAA
>JAQZBX010087305.1:0-12882 GCA_029593785.1 Cabassous unicinctus
TCTGTTTTTTGTTGCTGTTATTGTTACTTTAAACCAGGCCACAGATGTGGTAATGTTTTAGTGTATTTATAAGTTGGATGTATTTAACTTTTGCCTGCCGGTACTGTCTTTTAAATAATCAGCCACAACCATTAAAAAAAAACAACACCAAAGGCCCTATCTTTTTTTAAAACTAACACTCTTTACTCTTCTTATGTAGAAATATTAAATAAAATACTAGAAAACATGAAATTTTTGTTTTAGTGGGTTAGTGTAATCCCTGAGCAGTTCTACTAATGTAGAAATAGTAATATTGGTAATAATACCCACAGTGCACATTACTTTTACAATGCAGATTTGGCATTGTTTTTAAAAAGACATTGTTTGGTTTAATTTTCACTTTATGTGGTCAAAAGAAATATTTACATTGTGTTAAAGTAAATGAATATGACACCCAATACAGGTAAAAATGAACCTTCCCTGCCAGAGTACCACACAGAGACCAAAAGAACAAAAAATACCCCAAAACTAAGTCACCCTTCGAGCTTTCAGATTTAGCAGAGAATGTAGCAGCTGACCTATTTCTCTCCCACACAACTGTGTTGATAATTGACTTTTGTCCCCCAGGGAAGTGCTCAAATATAATTGAGCAGTACCTGCCACATAAGGAATACAATTTCATACACCCAATAATTCCCATAAATACTGTACTTAGCTGGGGACTCAAGCACTCTGCCTTCTCCTTAACTTTATCTCTCGAAGAAGAAATATAATTACCAAAGCTGACTTAATATTGATATCTAGGTGAAATAAAACAAGTGTTTTAAATCCTAAGTACCCAAAACATTTCTATGATTAAAAATTATTGAAAATAATGGCAATAACCACTTATATTGCTCAGACACTCTTCTCTAATTCAGTAGCTCTCATCCTATTATATAACATCCCCACCCCATCCCCCACTTAGTTTAGTTCAAATCTGATGACAAGGAAGCCAAGGTCAGGAGTTTGGATTTCCTTGCAGGTCAAACTGCTTTGCCCCCAAAACATTCAGATTTCTTATCTGAGACTGCAGCTCCAAAATAAACGTAGCTATGATCCACCCCATTCAACACTATTTGAAAAACTAACTCAGACACAGGCTTAAAGAAAGGCAAGTACATTTTCATATGCAGGCCAACTTCTACAACTTTAGACCAGGGGCTACAGTGGAAACCCTCTAGCTGGCATAGAGAATTTGTTGATGAAAAAATTTGAAGCCCATCACGAAAGACCACATATTGTATAATTCTGTTTATGTGAAATGTTCAGAACAGGAAAATCTATAGAAACAGCAAATTAATGGTTGCCTAAGGCTGGGGTATGGAGAAGAGGTGAGGAATGACTGCTAAGGGGTACAGGCTTTCTTTCTGAGGTGATGAAATGTTCTAAAATTAGATTGTGGTGATAACAGTACAGCCCCTGAATTCCTGAAAGAAAGTACGCCTTCCCCTTCTCTGCTCAACACACCCACAAACACCAGCACTTGAGTTGTTAGCAATAGCACTGGGCCACCTGAGAGGAAAGTGGAAGGAGTAAGTCCAGCTGCATAAGTTTCTATGCATTTCATTACTGCTGGTCTTTCCATGTATTAAAAAAGAAATTGCAAAATTCTTTCACAGTGAGTTTTAAAATATTATCATAATATACAAAGACAGTGAACACTACAAGTTTAACATTTCTAGTGACTCTGACAACCCAGAAAATTGCAGGTTCTTTTCAAGTTTACATTTAGAAAGTATTTGCTCTCAAAACCAATACTACCCCTACAGCAATTAAACAGCAACCCTGGAGAAAGATTCCTCCACCAACAAAAAAGAACATTAATGAGAAATTAAACAGGCAAGGCATGTCATTCAAATGATTAAAGTGAAATTATCAGGAAGATTCAGTAGCTATTGCAAAAGTTTTACAGCCCCTACCTGATAATGCTTTCAGCACATAAAGTAGGAATGCTGAATGCCATTCCTTTAGATTCAAGTAATTACCTTTGCTCTGTTTATGTGTATGTTAAGAAAGGATATGACAAAGAAAATAGGAAATTTTATAGAGGAGAATGTTTACTCTAGATAAAATGAGAACTATCCCAAGTAATTCCAAAGCACTGTTTAAATTCAAGCCAGGTGTTGATACCTAGTTCTGCAGCAGATTGCCACAGCACACAGCTTATCATTATTGTTACTTGAAAGCAATAAAACTATGCTAAGACGAATCTATAATTTAGCCTTTTCACTAATTTCAGCTCCTCTTTCTTGCCCTGTTCCCCAGTTCACATGGTTAAATCCATGTGAAATTCCAGACACGTTTTATAAAGTCAAGTTCACAACTTACACTCTTTTAGAATGAAGAGCACTGTATTCTACCTCACAGTTTTCCTGGTTCATGAAGTACAAGGGCATGTAAACACACAAAGGCAGGACAATATCGACGGCCTAAATCAGAATAGGTTTTTATGGGGGCTTGTTGGGGATAACAGTCCAGATCTTGAAACTTGTCCATCTGATGTACTCTAACTGGGAGAGAGATTATAGAGATGGTGAGTGATCGGGGATGGTTAGGGCAGGGCTCTGCAAGCTTCTTCATGCCGCAGCCCACAGAGGAAATATTTGTGCACCATGTGGGGTTAAATGGAAGTAAAGCCATGCAGGGGCTCTGCCTATACAAGGTCACGCTTCCCTGAAGGACAGACTCAGGCGATCAGTGTTTCTGAGGCCTGTAACTTACCGTAGGCACACACACTAACCGTTGGGAAGGAAATTCTGGAGAAGGGAGAGCAAGTAGAGAGGGGTGGCACTGCTCCAGGAAGCTCTCCGCTCCAAAATGTTGCTGCAAAGTGTGCAGACACCAAACACAGAGAGCCACAGAGCAGAATGGGGCCTGCACACCTGGCTCGCACCATGTCTGTGAACACTTCTTAGACTCTTCAGTGTGTGTTGAGTTGCAAGCTCACCTGCTCCGGCTGGGGCTAATGTTTTGTTCTGAGCCTGAGCTTCAGAAATGAGACCAAGAAAGAGCCAAACTCTGAGGAAGAAGATGAGCTTGGGCAATGCCATTCTTCAGTTTCCTAAACTGAAGAAAAGATGGGTCAGAACCGGATTTGTTTGGCCCAGCTAAACACACTGAGCTAGTAGACTCCCTGGGAGTGGAGAGACTATGTTTCTAAACTTACACTACCGGGTTTGACTCCATTCTCTTCAGCTCTTGCCTTGCTTCCTTCCTCAATGAAGGAGCAGTATCTGCTCTCTGACACTATCTGGGGTAGCATGAGGTATAAATAAGGGAAGCAGGTCAACGCAAAGCCAAGGCCATGTTCAGTTTAGGTTCCCACACAGAGCATCCTATAATTTTCTAGAAAGATGAAAATTTGAATCAAAATTTACCTTTCAAATAAGCAAATTCATAAAGTAGTTCAGAGGTTATCAGGGGCAAGGCAAGAAAAGGATGGGAATTTTGCTTAATAGGTACAGAGTTTCTGCTTGGTAATGGATGGTGGTAATGGCAGCACAACATTGTGAATGTAATTAATACCACTGAAGTACACATTTAAAAATGGTTAAAATGGGACATTTTATATTACCACAATTTTAAAAACTCCAAAAATAGTTATCTCAGTTTCAATAAAATCCTACCATCCTAAACTGAAGGATAAATAGTTTTCTCTGTATTCCCCAGATTAATGTGCACTTCAGTGGTATTAAACAGAGACTCAGGGATAAGTAAAAATGAATGGTTAACTGGTTGGGTGCCCAGTAGTTATATTTCTCAATCAGGAACTACCTAAATTCAATTCAATTCATTCAAGCCCAACAGCAAGAATTAAGCACATTTCACCGAGAGGCAGAGTTCTTTCTTGCTCTAGCAGACCTCAATTTGGGAAGATACACTCTACAGAAAATCAGTGAAGGAAATAGGTGTGAACTTTTCCTTAAAGTTCATTGTAACTGGATTACACCATTTTGCAAGGGAGTTCTGCTTACAGATAGAATAACTTCCAACTCTGCTGATGAGAATGACTCATTATAGTCTGCTATGCAGCCAAAATATAATAATGGTTGTGCCAGTCCTGGGCTTGCATTCCCAAGTCCATTTCTCCCCTTCCCCTGCTATGCTGTCTGGCTCAGGGGGGCTAAGGCCTGCAGGTGGTTTCCCAGCCTCCCCCATTAGCTGGCTTCTGGCTAGGTCCAGCCAATAGGGGGCACTGGCAGGAGACTGGAGGACCAGAGGAAAGGAGAAGCCAGGGTACTGCTCCCCATTCTCCCTACCTCAAGTGGCTTCTTTGGCAAAAGCTGCATCTCCTCTGTGGCTCTTGTTCCCACCAAACATGTCCCACTGGTTCAACTCCTGCCGGTGACTCTGGCCCCTGGGATCCAGTAACCCTTTCCCCCACCTTGTCCTTCTAGCCTAGACGCAGGTGGCTTCCTGCTATTGCTAACTTCCAGGTTTGACTTCTCAACTCTCCCTTCACCTGTGTAACCATGTCTCTACATGGAAGTCCCTGGGTTATAAAAAAATCAAGTAGCTTTGTTTCCTGGCAAGACCCTGACTGATAAAATGACTAGCAAAGAATTTACATACATACATATAGATGAACATTATATACACATATATATATGAACCACGAACTATGCACTGTGGAATTGGGAAGAAACTACAGTCTCCAGATTCTCCAGTTGATTCTTTGTTCTTATCAACAACAATTTAGATTAAGGACATTTCCAGGATCTAAATGAAATGAACTCCAAATGTCCTTTCATGTGTCCACATCTTTGTATGTTTGTGTACCTATCTTGATTATTAGGGATGAAGGGTGTTGTGGTGGGAAAACTGTGTCGTCTGAGTCAGGGTTCCCTCTCTCATTTCTACCACCTTCTATTCGTGTGACCTTGGAGAGGCCTTTATGTCCTTGGGCCTATGGTTTATTCATCTGGAAACGAGGGACTGAACTACTTTCTCTCTGATATCTCTTCCTGTTCTAAAATTCTGTGATTCTAAGTTTACAGACAGATTTTGCATATATATATGACTCTAGGCATATGATTATTTTTAGAGCTCTGCAATAAGCATATACCTTCTGTTGATGAATTCTCATTTCATCACAGAAACGTGTCTATAACTGGCGCATAAATTATATCAAAGAATCTTTTGCCAACTTGTTTTATTATAGTATCAATTTAGTATCTGAATATGTTTTAGATCTATGAATACAGTGTAGGCTCACTGAATTATTGTGATGATCATCTGATTAGCATACCTTAAAAAACACACACAAGGTTCCTTGCTCTCAGGTAGATGATTCCAAACATAGCAACAATAATATCTTCCATTCCACATGCTCTTTTGCAATGTGACCTTGCCTTGCCTCATCCCATCAAAAGACAGTATATTTCCTCTCCCCTTCAAACTGGGCTGGCCCTGTGACCTCTTTTGACGAACAGACTGCAATGGAAGTGACACCATGTCACTTTCAAGACTGTACTTAAGGAGATGTGCTGCTTCTGCCTTTACTTCTTGGTATGGTCCTTCTTGGAACCCAGCCAACATTCTGTAGGAAGCTCAGTCAACCATGCTAAGAGGCCCATGTGGAGGCAAGCTGAGCCTTGTAAATACTTAGAAGCCATGTATCTGATAAAGGTTTAACATTCAGAATATATGAAGGACTCTACTACAACTCAAAAACAAAAAGACAAACAGCCCAAGTAAAAAATGGGCAAAGGACTCAAACAGACATTTCTCCAAATAAGATGTACAAGCAGCCAATAAGCACATGAAAATATACTCAACATCATTAGCTCTTGGGGAAATGCATATCAAAACCACACTGAGGTACCATTTCATACCCACAAGTATGGCTGCTACTTAAAAAATGGAAAATAAGCACTGGCAAGCACAAAGAAATAGGAAGCTCATATGTTATTAGTAAGAATGTAAAATGGTGCAGCCATTGTGGAAAACAGTTTAGCAGTTCTTCAACACATTAAACATAGAATTACCACATGACCCAGCAATCCCACTTCTAGGTATATACCCAAAAAGAACTGAAAACAGGTACTCATGCAGATACTCTTGGACACCAATGTTCATAGTAGCATTATTCACAATAGCCAAAAAATGAAAGCAACCCAAGTGTCTATCATCAGATGAATGGATAAACAAAATGGGATATATAAAGACAAAGGAATATTATTAAGCCATGAAAAGGAATGAAGTTCTGATACAAGCTACAACATGGATGAACCTTGAAGACATCATGTTGAGTGAAATAAGCCATACACAAAGGGAAAGCTATTGTGTACTTCCCCTTACATGAAATAACTACAATGTGCAAATTCAGAGGTGGAAAGTAGAGTACAGGTTATTAGGGGTGGGGGAGAGAGAAGTGAGTTAACACATAAAAAAGATAAAGGGTTTCTGTTTCGGGTGAAGGAAAAGTTTTGTAATAGATGTCAGTGATGATAGCACATTTCGAATGTGATTAAAGGCACTGAACTGTATGCTTGCAAGTGCTTAAAACGGGAAATTTTATGTTGTATATATGTTACCACAAGTTTTTTTGAAAAGAGAGTCTAAAGAGACAATGGCATGAAATATATGATCCTGAACTGGATCTAATAAGACAGTAGAAAATGTCCAAAAGGACATTATTGGGACAACTGAAAAAAAATGAGAATATTGACTGTATGCTTTATATCAATGTCAAATTTCTTAAACTTGATAACTGTATTTGAGGTGTTTACGTGAGTAACCTTGTTCTCAGAAAATGTATATGGAAGCGTTAAGTGTTAAAGGAGCATGTTGTATGCAACCTACTCTCAAATGTTAGAAAAGATTAGATAGACAACAGATAGACAAATAGATAAAATGATATCGCAAATTTAGCAAAATGCTAAGAATTGGTAAATATAGGTATCTGGGTGGGGGGTATGTTGGAGTTCTATATATTGCTTCTGTATTCTTTTTGCAACTTTCCTGTACTTTTAAAATTATTTCAAAATAAAAAGTTAAAAAGACCTGAGCCCCCTGCCAACAGCTCTAGTTGAGTTCTCAGTGAGCAGCCAGCACCAACTGCCATCCATAGGAATGCGGCTCTCTCAGCCTCCCAGCCATCCCAGTGCCCAGCTAACATCACATGAAGCAGAACTGGCTGGTTGGCCCTAAAAATCATGAGAAATAATAAACTGCTGTTATTGTAAGCCACTAAATGTTGGGGTGGTTTGTGAGACGCCAATAAACAAAAACTGAAATAAAAGGTACAATATTGGAGCAGAACTCCATGTCTAAAATGTGTCAAGCTAGTTCTGCCTACTGTCTTGTGGCAAAGTCCTCCATCTATCCACACCTTCATTCATGCAAATAAATATTTCTTGGGAAGCGGGTGTGGCTCAATGGATAGAGCACCCGTTTACCATATGAGAGGCCCTGGGTTCGCTTCCCAGGGCCTCCTTGTGAGGGCAGGCCGGCTCGCGCGGCACCGTGGGCTGATGCGGCAAGACCTCACAGCAAGGGGGAGATAAGCAGACACAGAGAAGACACGCAGCGAATGGACACAGCAACACAAGCGGCAAGGGGGGGATAAATAAATAAAATAAATAAATCTTTAAAAAAAAAAAAAAATTTTTTTTTAAATAAATAAATAAATATTTCTTGAACATCTGTGTGCCCTATACAGTACGCTAGATGCTGATGACACTAAGGAAATCAAATACAGATATGTCCCTGTCTTTGTGGAACTTATTGTCTCGCTGGCAATACAGTTATTAACAGAGAAACCTGAGACCGCGTTAAATTATAATAGGAGCAGTTCTACTGAGAACTGGCACAAGGCACTCTGGGAGCCCCTGGCTGGGAAACTGACTTCACCAGGGAAGGTCGAAAAGACTTCCCTGAGGAAGTGAAGACTGAACTTAAGTCTCAAGAGAAATTAGGCAGAGGGGAGAACAAAGGGCCGATGGTAGGAGGGAGGGTGGTATGCTCAAGTTATGCACCAGAGCTAGAGATCATGGCTCAAGAAGAGGCTGGAAAGCAGGTAGAGGCCAGGCAGCATAAGACTACAGTCCTCATAACTTCGCACCCACCAGGTTGGCTATTAATAAAAACACAGAAAATAACAAGTGTTGGAGAGGGTGCGGAGAAATCAGAAACCTCATGCATTACTGGTGGAAATGTAAAATGGTGCAGTGACTGTGGAAAGCAGTATGGCATTTCCTCAAGAAGTTAAATACAGAATTACCTATGATCCAGCAATTCCACTCCTAGGTATATATCCAAAGAAATTGAAAACAGAGACTCACACAGATACTTGTACGCCAATGCCTATAGCAGCATTATTCACAATAGCCAAAACGGAGAAATCAACAGAATGAGTAAGCAAAATGTGGTACATACACACAATGGAATATTATTCAGCTGTGTAGTGGTCTGGAGCTATATGTACCCCCAGAAAAAAACATGTTCTTAAATTTAATCCATTCCTGTGAACCTGTTGTGAGCAGGACCTTTTGCTAAGGTTATTTCAGTTAAGGTGTGGCCCACCTCAATCAGGATGGGTCTTAGTCCTATTACTGGAGTCCTTTATAAGTGGAGTAAAGTTCAGACAGAGAGAAAGCCAGAGGAAACGGCCAGAAGCTGAGCATCAATGGAACCTGCAGAGAACGGAGAGCCCAGGAGACTCTGCCATGTGCCTTGCCATGGGGCAAACTAAGGACCAAGGATTGCCAGCAGCCAGCCCCAGAACGCCACAGTCTTTGAGAAGAAAGCCTCACCTTGATGATGCCTTGGTATGGACTTTTTCACAGCCCCAAACCATGAGCAAATAAATTCTCATTTTTTAACCCAACCTATTTCATGGTATTTGCTTGCACATCCTAGGAAACTAAAACAAACTTTAAAAAGGAATGAAGTTCTGATATATGCTACAACATGGAGAAAACTTGAAAACACTGTGTTTGGTGAAATAAGTAAGACAAATAAGGACAAATACTGAATGATTTCACTTATAGGAAATATCTAGAAATTGCAAATTCATAAACAAAAAGTAGATTAGAGGTTGCCAGGGGAGAGGAGGAGGGAGAAAGGAGGAGTTGTTGCTTGGTGGATACAGTGTGTTTGGAAATTTTGACATAAAATTTTCTTTTAATAAAAAAAAAAAAAAAGACCAGGTTGGAAAGCAGGTAGAGCGGCCAGGTCGTGTAAGACTGTGCAATACTCATAAAAGCAGACTTAATTTGGCGAGGCCAACAAATGAATTCCACTGTGATCAGGTTTTCTCTTCCAACCCAGGTAGGGAGAGGACTAACTTGATACTCTACTGCACAAACTGCATGTGCAGTGACCTCCAGGGGTATTTCAATACTTACCCACATCAGCATCTTGCCCACTCTCTCACACCCTGTTACATTACAATGTATTATTTACATACATCTCTGTCTCCACGACTAGCTTCAAAATCCTTTGAGTGCAAGGATTGTGATTTATTTATCTTTTCATTCCTTCCCCACAGCATCTAGCACAGTGCGTGGCACACAGTAAGTGCTTAATAAGTGTTTCCCAAATGTAAAACATGAAAAAATAATCCATTCAAAAATAACCTAGCAGAAGTGATCTGGAAGAAAAATCTACAGCCTCCCTCAGAAAGCATTTCCAATTACAATAATCTTAGGAAAGTCTTACTGTAAAACATCATTCCTCTTCTGATTCTAGCCAATTCTTGAGCTTCAGCTCAATGAAGACCAAGAACACACTATCATATTTCCAAAGTGTGCCTCTATGTACATTTAGAAGAGTATTACTGGGTCACCCCTAGCTTTCTCTCCTCTCAGCAGCAAAATACTTAATCCTCTCAGCTTTCCTCAAAGAAACCATTTAGTTGTTCCCTGAATTCCTTCCAAAACCTCCATATTCCTCCTAAATTGTGGAGGCCAGCAACCTAGTAGACCAGGAAACAAGGTCAACCTGGCCTGAGGGACTCGGAGGGCGGTCCTTCAAAGAAGAGCAGACTTTCTCAGTCTGCTTGCTTGCAGGCGGCTCATATGTGCACACGTACGTATGTGAGTGTGTGCACGCACGTCTGTGTACACACTGACATTTTTTACCAGCTGAAAGAACTAAGACAATTTATTGGGTGAGTTTGCCGATTGCCCTCTGTCCTCCACGACAGCCCAGTTTTCCCCATCTAAGACACACCAATTCTTTTTTAATGAAGGCTTTTCCTCCATATATTTACAAATGATACAACAGAGAAATGAGCAGCATTATTTCTAGTGTTGTTCCCACTATCTTCTTCATGTGTGAAAGCATCCCAAAGACTGTGAAATGTCACCAAGGAATTTCATCACTCCAATGTATTAAAAATCCAAATATTAATAATCCATGGTCATTCTACAAATGTGAGGCTCTATTAACATGAACAGCTGTTGTCCTTTTAAAAAGTAGTCATCGTTTGGATGAGAACTGTTTACTTTCATAAGATACTGTTAAATTCCAATTGTAAGCCATTTTCATCTCTGGTCAAAGAAATATGAATCCTTCAGTTATTTTTATTGTAACCATTATAGAAGTTTGTAGTATGCCACTTAAATGAGATTACATGTAGGATACTTACTGAGCTGTAAAGTGCTTGTAAAAATTATGTATTACTTTTGTGCAAAAAAGCAAGAAGACTGTGTAAATAATACAATGACAGATAACTCCTGAGATTAAGTTAAACCATTTTATTAAACCAGTGAACCCTAGTTTCAGAGACTTATGAAATATATTTGTTCCAAAAATCTGTATTGTTTTCAATTACTCCCCAAATTATTTAGACTGCAATACTTTTAAATTTTTAAAACCAATATATGACAGCACCCTTTGCAAGAACATTATCTCACTTATTCATTTATTGGCATAAATTGAGTAAATAATAAGAATATTATAAAGAATATTGATCGTTTTGTCTGTACATTAAAGAATAAAGCATTAGTGAAGTGCTGGTGCAGATGAAATCAAAAGTTTTAGTCAAATGGTTGGTAGAATGCACTGCTGTACAATTAGTATTTCCAAGAATGTGCAACCAAAAAAACCACTACCAAAAATGGACACCTACAAAATAAACATCAGCAAAACCCCAAACATTTGCATAATTAAAATTCTTTTTTAAAAATGAACAATGCCTTTGCCTTATCAAATATGTAAATAACCTAAGCACTGCCAAAAGGATAGAATGCACTTTTAGAATGAACACAAAATACATTTATTTTAATAATACATATGCTTAATGCTCACTGAATTAAATAGCACTAACAATTTCCATTTCTGCAGACAACAAAACTCTGCTATGATAAATATGCTTTATGGGCCCTTTAGGAGAGATCTGGGTGCAATTTTGTGTTTAGGGCCCATTAGTTGCTAATAATGTTTAAATTGGTGATAATCTAAAGAAACACACCATAGAAGCCATCGTAGGTAATAAATACATGACACAATACTCTAGATGACCTCGAGGGAAAAGAACTTCCCAAGGTCACCCCAGCAGCCCGGAGCGAAACCTGAGTTCAAAGCTTCTCCGTGCTATAACCGAAGTTCTGCCAGCTCACCCGGAAGGCGCACACCTCCACAGCTTCTGTTCCAAAGAGAGGTCAAGGTGACTCGCTTTTGCAGGATCTCTCTAGAACCCAGCAGCTAAGGGTGGTTTCATTTACAGCGCATGGACACTTAGAAAACTGAGGACTAATTTCCTGTTAAAGACCAAAGCATTCGGCGTAACCGGCGATCCTGAGCATCAACCACGCGCACTACAACAAACATTGAGTGTAGTAGCACCTAGACCCGGGGGACCGAGCAGCAGCCTTCGCTTATTTCGATGAACCAGAGCCGGCAGTCTTTCCCAAGTTAAGAAAGTCCCAAAGTGAGACCAAACTTCCCGTTCAGAGTGTCTTTCTTTCGATAAGAGCTCGGAAATCTCTCCCAGGGCTCTGAGAGAGAAGAGGACTCAAAATAGGACGAAACAGAAGAAACCCCTATGAAGTCCGGATCAAACCAGGTCCCCGGCCCCCAGGGCTCTGGTTACTCGGCATTGAGTCAGGAGACTTAAAGAGGTTTCCCCACGCTTCTAAGGTGCAACCAGAAATATTTCCAGCTCTTAAATCCAATGTCCCTGACCGAAGTCCCGCCGACTCGTGCCCGCACACACAGACACAAACTAACTTCCCTGGGTGGCGCGGGGACGCCTGGACCCGAAGGCTTCGGGAGCAGAGGGAGAGCGAGACAGACGCCGCCCGGGCGCCAGCCGCAGGTCCGGAAGAGACGCGCGCCGCACAGCACCCGCCGCTCGCACACGTCGGGGCCTCGACGGGCTCCCCGACCCCCGCGCAGCGCGCTCGGCCTCCTCCGCACCGCTCCCGGCAACTCCTCCCTGCCTTCGTCCTCCTACCTGTCTGAGGATGAAGCTGGTCGAAGTGGTGCTGCCATCAGATCTTTTCAACCTGCTCCTCCGGGTCGTGGTGCCTCGGGCTACCTGAACTCGACACACAGTGCCAGAAAGAAGCGAGTGAGGAGAGCGGGGAGCGAGACGCCCACCCCCGGCTAGAGTCCGCCTCTGGACAGGCTTCCTAGGGTCCCCCAGAGCCCGCACTAAGTGTCCTCCGCGAGCCCCAAATATAGTCCCCACCCCCACCCACCCTCTCTTAAGCTTGGACAGCTGAAAAGATGCCCGAGAAGAGCAGCCCGCGAGCACCCACCACATCCATCAACAAAGACTCTCAGGGTACGGGGTCCGAGTCCCCGGCATCGGCTTGGGGAGGCTGCAGGCTCCGGGAGAGGGAACGCAGAGAAGTGGACGACAGTGAGGAGATGGAAGGGAAGGAGAAGGAGAAAGAGGAGGAACAGCAG
>JAQZBX010087306.1:0-12887 GCA_029593785.1 Cabassous unicinctus
GAGAATATAAAATAAGGAAAAACCAAAGTCCCAAAGAATCCAACAATAGAGCTAACAAATGCCCCTACACATCTTTCTTACCAAACATAAACTACCCAACATAACCATCCTCATGTGAAATGAATTCATATCCTATTCAAAGGAAGACAAATCAAAGTCTTTTTTACCTGAATCCTTTCCCCAGGGGTTGCCTTATTTCAGCTCTTCGTGAAATTCTCTACCATCCATTGTTTTATTTTGTTTGTTTTGTCATTAACCATGAGTTAAAAAAAAATTTTTTTTGATAATTTTAATAGAATTAATTTTTTGAGCAGTCTTACATTTACAGAAAATTTGGGATTTGTATTTATAATCACTTGATTGCTTTTACTGTCAAGAAAGGAGACTGCCCTCAGCAATGTGGATAGTCTCCTCATTCAATCTCCTTTGTGTCTGAGAAGCCATAACTTAGATTTTCAGGTGTCAGAAGAATTTCTGCTTCAGCTTCAGCATTGGCTACTGTCAGAATCGGCAGCCAGCCAGATTACCCTGGCAAATTGGGACTATGGACTTCAGCATTACTTTTCTTGGACTTTGCAGCTTGCAGTCTGCCCTATGGAATTAAGACTTGCCAGACCCCACAGTTGTGTAAACGAATTCTTTATAATCTCCTACCCTCCACATACATACACACAGAGGTGTTCTGGAGAACCCTGATTAACACAGGCATCTCTTAGCAAAGACAATGATGGAATGCAGTGAAGTACTCAGTCTTGAATGCTCCTACCCTGTAGTGGGCAGATTTAAATTCTCTTGGATGACATGAAAGAAATCAAATACTATTGGGAAGGGAAGAATAATCATTAGGGAGTGTTTTAGTTTCCTTTTTGCTAAAGCCAATACCATGCAATGGGTTGGCTTATAATGGGAATTTATTGGCTCACAGTTTTGAACTCGGAGAAGTCCAAATCAAGGCATCAACAAGGCAATGCTTTTTTCCTAAAAACTGGTGTTCTGGGGCTGGCAACCCTTGGTTCTTATCTCCTCCGTCACATGGCAATGCACATGGTGGTCTCTCCTGGCCTTTCCCTTCTCTTCCAGGTTCTAGTGATGTTCAGCTTCTAGCTGCTCCCTCTGTGACTTTCTCTCTATCTGTCTGAATTTCATTCTGCTTAAAAAGGACTCCAGTAATAAGATTACAACCCATCCTGACTGATTTGGGCCACACTTTAACTGAAGTAACCTCAGCAAAAGTTCCTACTTACAATGGGTTCACACCCACAGGAATGGATTAAGTTTAAGAACATGTTTTTCTGTGGTACATAGCTGCAAAACACCACTGGGAGTAATTCCACAAATGTCTACAAGAAGAACGGCCATTTATTGATGATCTATGTCTGCATTAGCCAAAATGTGCTAGACTATTTTGCTTTTACAATAGCAACACCACCCACCACAAACATCCCACAATATCAGTGGTATGAAAACAACAAAGGTTTGTTTCTACTTCATACAGCATGTTCATCAGAGTTAACCTGCAGCCCTGCTCCACTGCCTTCTTCACTGCAAGATTCTGGCTGGCTGGAAACTGAATCTCTGGAACATGGTCAGTTGCCATGACACAGAGAAAGAAGTGCCCTTAAAATTTCTGTCTGGCATGGCCTGGCACAGTTGCACATCACTTCCACGGGCAAATCCTGATTTCGGGGACCAGGACAGTAAAGATCTCCCCCAATGAAAGTCACTAGATATTGGGAAACTGAAATACATTTTTCTTCAATTACAAACTAGTTACAGTGCCAGGATTTTCTGTCAATCATCATATTTAATTCCTAAAATATTGGTCATGAGAAGAATATTATTTTTGTTTTATGGATTAATCAAATTATCCTCGTAAAAGTTAAATAACTTGCAAGAAATATAGTGTGTAAGACATAATACCACAGCCGAAGGGAATATCTGACTCTGAAACACACTCATTTGATATCACACTACCACTACAATCTGATATAAGGGCCTCGGAAAATCAAATTGGTTAAAGAAATGTCAGAATTAAAGTTGCTTATAATATGTTTTATTAAATATCAAGTCCTATATATAATAATGTAATTCAGTAGAGATCAGGATTCAATGTACAAATAATTTACACAGAAAAGTTTTCAGAAATTCTCTTCATGTATAAAACTAGTTATATTCTGTATATATTTCTTAGCTTAATAAACAAAAACAGAAAATTTCACGACAAAGAATACTATTTAATAAAGAGTTTAAAACACCACTAATGATAAAATGTGATGCACGTTGCCCTTAAGCAACTCATTTATCACCATAGAAGATTTTGAATATACTGGCTTCTGAGGTTCCCATAAGTGCTTTGGGTAATTATTTTATCAATAAAGTCAAAATGTTTGGAAATGCAGCTTCAGTTTACACATTTCATCTGGTTTCATTAAGATGGGAACGTCTATATACAAAATTTACTAGAGATAGGTTAATCCATTCTTTCCATTCCTTTCAGATTTTGACTAATACCTTCTGAACTAACTACCATGGAGAAATGGTGACCGACAAACCTTACCAAGAGACCGAAAGACAGAGAGATCAGGAGAGAGGCCAATCCAGCGGAGCAGGTATCCTGCCTTCTACCTGGTACTTGATTCAGGAAGAGGAAGGTTGATGCCCGAAGATGATGAGTTAAGCCACGTACCTTAATGGAGAGAGCAGGCTCTCTGGACTTGCAGAGACCAAGGTTGAAATCTGGCTCTGACCCTTACTCCCAGCTTTGAGAAATCACTTCCTCATTGAGCTTCTTTGTCCTTTATTGTAAAATGAACAAAATAAAATAGAATCTGCTTTCCTGTGAAGATTAAATGCAAATTCAGGACCCCAGAATAATGATGTTTGGCCCATATTCAACATTTAAATATTGCTTATAATATTATTTTCATTATCCATATTTTAAGGAGACTTGCAGTACAAAAGATGAGTCAATAAGAAACTGAAATGAGGAAAATTGGGCAAAAAATGACAAGAATGCACATTATCAAGATAAATCTAGAAGCTGAGATGGATGAAGATTTCAACTAGAGGAGGGGAGAGATTCTATCGGAAGACTTAGTCAAAATGCCGATTTTCTGAAATGTGGCTTAAATAGGGACAGATATTAATATCACACCTGCATCAGAGAAGCATTTCAATTATAAAAACAAAAGCCTCCATGCTAAACATTTTCTTCCCCTTGCCAGTGGTTTATTCTCTCCGTTTTTATGTACTCCAAGTATAAGTACAAATGTTTCATTATTTGAAAGCTTTTTAGGCCTGATATATTGAGTTCTTCCTAAATAAACTCAAACATGAATTTCTGCTATATTTTCTCTGAATTATTCTTTTTATTGACAAGCTTACTGTAAGTGAAAAACAATCATAGACATTAAACAGATGTTTCAAACATGTGTTTAGCAAAGGGAAAATTTCACTGGCAGTATAAATAAATTTGTGACTTCCATTCAAGGGATTTTCTTTTCTCGTGCTCTTCAGGATAAATTAAAATAGGTAAGCAAATAATAATAATGATGTCTATATCCTAAGGAAAACAATTTTTTTTTGTTTAGAGTTAATCATTGCATTTTAGCAATTCTGTTTCAATATAAATTTCCTATACTCTGATCACTGTAATAATACTGATAAAGTGGTGTAGGAATAACTTTTACACTCATTTGTATCATCAACTGACCAAAGTGTGCATTTACACTGAATATTAATTAGTCAATGTCATGAGCAAAAATCTAATCTTTTTTAGAGAAAATTAAATAATACAAAGTTGCTTCTAGAAGACAACTTTATGAAATGCATTGACTGCAAACTCAGCTACCTTGAGTTCAGCCAGCCAAAGCAGCATTAATATATTGAGAAATTGAAATAAGCACTTTGGCCAAAATTTTATAATTACACTCAAATAATTGGGATCCTGCCTCTAATAATATGATAATATTCCTGTACAATATGCAGCTGTTATTTGTTCCCAGGTGTGGCAATGGATTATGCTGATTCATTGACTTTCTCACTTGTGAAATAAGAAATGGCTGACAGATTAATGAGTCTGGCCCCAATTCGTGGTGTGCTGTCTAGTCATTGCACAAAATTGTTTTTCCATTAAAAAATACTAGCTGGCTTATATGTAGACCAAACCATATTCCTACTTAGCATTACCATTTTAAAACCAATTGAGTTAACCAATCTTGCTATCATGCACTATCTGCTAGAGACTGCTGTTTAAACTGTGTTTTCTCATAAACAGCGAAAGTGAGAAAGATGCTATTTAATCATATATGCTTGAGTTATCACAATTATTATTTGGATTCATTTCAGTTTTACAGATCACATTTTTAATATTGATATTAAAATAAAATGGCAATTTTTTAAAAAAATTGTGCATATAAATCATGACTCAATGATCTGTTTTGTTCTATTTGACAAAAAGCAGCATATCTGAATATATTATCAACATTAGCTTTTACTTACTTCATTTAATTTGAAAAATATTTTAATACATTAATTTAGTAATTATATTAAAAAATTTAAAGAGAGAAGTTTTATTTGTATCTGTTATTAAGGAGTGCCTGTATCTCTTCCATTAACAGAACTCTTTGAAGCTAAATTTTAGCAGGAATAGAGTGCTCCATCACTGTTTCAAGGCAAAATAGGTCAAGCCTGCATGGGACCGAACTAAAAGAAACCAATTTTCTAAATAGTTTCCCTAGCTAGAGGACAAACTGAAAAAACACTTGCTTTGCTGGAAAGTTGCAATAGGCTGTAATAGAGTAAGGGAAAAGAAGAAATGGAAAAGCTTTGCTTACAAAATGGGAGGGTGTCTTTCATCAGAAGCAAGTATATAGCTTCCTTTATTATCATTTTCTTTGGGTATTCAAACAGGAATTCTTATGTCAATGTCATCCTAGACATTATGTGAAATATAGGAACTAAATAAGTAAAATAAATGATATATGATATACATATTAGATTACAGTCGATCTATAGGGGGCATACTTACACATCTAAATTTAAACAAACATTTAAATCACAAGTTAAAATGAAATAAAATAATAAGGTGATGCTATCTAAAAGCATTTCAGTGTTGCTAACATTTCTATTTAAAAGTCAATAGCAAGATAAATTCATTTGCAAAAACTATCTCTTCCTGTGACCATAATTTTAGATTAGGTTAATTTTATTTTGAAATATTCTTCAATTTCTAAATTTCAATCACATTTTTTAACATTACATCTCTTGGGATAATTAAAATCACCCTGCATGTGCTAAAACCAGAATTAGAAATCACTGGTTTATATCATTGGCAATGGAATATGTATGGCCAGTGCTTTCAACTAAGCCAATCAGCATCAACCATCTATTCTTTGGAATGATCTCCTGAGTTCTCTATCACTATCATTCATTCATTCTGTTTTGTTCTTCAAGCTGATATGAGCTCCACTTATCCATACTTATATTCACTTATTTACCCAAAAAGATTTCTTCATTTACCAAGTCATAGCAAGCCTCCCTTCACTCATTCCATTCATCACCAGTCTTTTTCTTCCTCTGCTCCACTGCCCACCTTCCATACTTCAAGACTTTCCCACCTGCCTTTTCTTTTCTTTTTCTTTTTTAAAATCTGGAAAGCTCTTCCACAAATGCTCAGTGGCTTAGTCCTTCATTTCATTCACGTCTCTGCTAAATGCCCCCCACCCCAAGAAGTTTTTTCCTAATGATTCTATATAAAGTAATATGCTTCCACACACTAATCTCCTTTTAGTCCCTTTATTGAGCTTTTCTTGAAATTATGTTATATGTTTACTGTGCATACACACACGTATATATACATGCATGTGTATCTGTATCTGTGTGTATACCTACGTAGGTAGATAGATAATTTTATTTAGTTAATAAAACAGATTGTAAACTCCATGAGGTCAGCCACTTTCTTTTCTTAGCCTTATGTTCTCAGCACACTGAGAAGTTCCTGAAACATAATAGGCATTCAGTAAATAATTGTTGAATGGAAGAATCCTTTTTTAAAAATTTAATAAGGAAATATTCATGTTAAATCATTCTTTGAGATTTTATGCCCCAAAATTGTTTTTTATGTCACATAATTTTTACGTATAATCTGAAACTTTTATAACTGTAGTTTAAAAAGTTCTTGGGTATTTTTTTTATTTGATTGTAAAATTTATATATATATTGACTATATATATATTTTTTATATGTATCTAAAATACACTAATGAAGCATTAACCTTAGAAAACCACTGCACAAAAAGGTCCTGGAGGAAAACTTGCCATTATGTGAAAGTGAAAAATGGAGCTAGCTAAACTCTAGCTTAATAAGATCAGGGGACAATGAGATAATCCCTGAGGACTAGAGTAATTGCAAAGGAATCAGCAGTTCCCTACTTTAGGGAAACAGAAGCAATATTTAACATTTTCAGTGTTTGTAACCTAATGGAGGCATTTCTATCTTAAATTTATAGGAAATTTGTTTCTTTTCTTCCAGAATGTAAGATTAATCTTTTGCAGTTTTACATCTTTTCCAAGTGAGGAAAGAGGTTCAGATTTAAGCCTTCAGTATTTAGGTATTGACTTTTCTAAGAACACATAAATTCTGTAGTCTTGTGATCTTAAAATATGGTAATATGAAGTGAAGGAAGAACTTATTTTGCTCTCCACATGATCTTATAGAATCTTTTCAAATCATTTAAGTTATTAAACAGGACATGCAAACAGGTGGACTTTATATCTTCCCCTGAACATTCAGATGCTTTGACTAATGTAACTTAATAAGCAGAGGATTTCAAAACATGGAATCCCAGAAATCAGGTAGAGCTACATTTTTTTAGTTTATCTTTCAAATTTTGTAGATTTGCCTGACTTAATAACCTATTATAATAATACCAGAAATGAACACTCTTCTTGTTCTTCCCTAAACTTCATTATCTTTAAAGTTAACATTAAACAATTTAATTTACAACTGTTCTTCAATTAATTTTTGTAGTAATTATTACAGTATTATCTTCTTTCTCCAGTCACATCAAAAGCCTTTTAAAAGCAGGGTTTACGTGCTGTAAACTTTCTATGTTCTTTAAGTAGCAACCAAATCTTATGTATTTTAATTGATATTTATTTTGATTGCTACATAAATTGTTACCTAAAATGTGATTTTGGCCAAATGTGTAAATATGTTGATATTCAATGTTTTAATAAATATTGAACTCATCATCATACATAACTCCTTAAAATCTCCTCCATTCTTCCATATTTGTTTTCTTCAAAAAACATTTTATTTGTGTTACAAGTACAACAATGTGTTCATTCAGTCAAACGAAATACCTCAGATTTATCCATCTGCTTTCTTCCTCAGCCTTCAAATGCCAATAGCAGTCAGAAGTCATTAACTATACTTCATGAATTTCTCTCATAGTCACCTCTTATCCTTTAGCTTGATGTCAGCCTGCTGGTTAAGATCTTCATGATGGTCCTAACTGGTTTCTAGTTTCTGATTTCAATAGTCTCTGTTCTATCTTCCATTATCCTTTCAATTTATTTTTCTAAACATGGATTTTAATCAAGCACAGCCCTGATTAAAAACTTACACTCAATCATTGTAAATGGATTAAGGTTTAAATTTCACATCCTGTATTTGGACCTAATCTAACTTTCAGATCTTATCTCCCACTATACTTCTATATTATGTTCTCCTTAAATAAGAATACGGGTCTTTCCCCAAAAAATCCTTCATCCCCTTGCTTTTATGCAATAATTATGCCTATTCTTCTGCATGAAAGGCACGATTTCCCTTCTCAGTGAAATGAAATACAATACTTCGAAGTCCAGCTCGAATAACACTTCCTTCCTGACTTCATTCTTTATCCTGCTAATCAACCCATTACTTTAATATAACATTTATTCATTACTTTTATTTAAATAGCCTTGGCTTCCTACAATATGTTTATTGTGTTCTGTTTTACTCACCTGTAGACCTCAATATCCTTGCAAATCAAAGCTATGTCTGGCTCACTTTTACATTTGCAAAGGTGAACTAGATAATGTCTCATAAGTGGTAAAAATTAAATATAAAGAAATTATTGAATCAATCAGTAAATGACAAAATGAATGATGAAAGGAAGGTAAGTTGGATCCACATGCATGGCAAAGCAAGGAAGGTATAGACAGTGGAGAGTTAACCAAACATGAGAAAATGAAAGCATAGATTGTGGAGAGTTAACCAAACAAGAAAATGTGTCTAGGAGGGTGAAGTCATAAAGCCAGGGAAGAAATGAGCCTGAACCCAGAATTGTCCTGTTTTTTGCCCTGCTAAAAGCCTAGTTAACTCAGCCTTTCCTGCACTGCTGTGTGGCCACTTCCATCTTTACAACATTTCCCCCTTTATAGTAAATTATTTCAAAGGATATGTTGTCTCTTAGCCCTAACTCAACTATCCATTAATTTGGACACATTCATGTCTTGTGCTGTTAATTTCCTTTTCATGTACACTTGCGAAGTTATTTATGGCAGAAACCTTATCTTTAACTTTTCTTTATTTCTCTCTCTCATAACATCTAGCAGTATTTTACACCTAGTGGATGGAAAAAAGAAATTGATTGATTTGTTTTGCAGATCATTGTAGAAACTATAAGCTATTAATAAACCAACAGGTGTGTGTATATGTGTGTGTCTGTGCTTGTGCCTCATGGAGGTGGCATGGAGAATTCCAACATGAGTCCAGAGTCCATGCTATGGAAATCCAATTGTCCTATCTTTCCTGCAAAACAATTATGATAAAAAGATATTCTATATCTTGAAACTTATGGCTAAAGAGGTAAAGTGACTTGATTAAAGCCACACATTTAATAAATAACAGGGCTTTTGTAATTTTTCAAACTTTATTCCATTCAAGGGTCCTTCCTGCTGCACCAACTTGACATCTCATTAGAGATTGGGTTTTAGAGATCCAGTTATATTCCATTAACTATCAAAACATATGTAAGCTTTGTTCACGTCTATAAAAGGGTCTGGCTTAATTTCAAACTGAAAAATTAGAAAGAAAAGAGGAAAAGAGATTTTTTAAAATTCCCAATACTTGGAACTATTAGTTCTTTCCTAAAGCCACAGGCATCCCGATAGTGTGAATTGGATATACTGTGGCAGTAAACTGAACTTTAATTGATCCATTATTTTAATCCAAGTTGTGGTGCTGGCAGGAAGATCTGAGGTACTGAGAGATAATTTGATGTATACCAAATGCCTTTGTGATTGGATATATCATCGCAGCTTTGCAATACTCACTTCAGACTTAAACTGAAAGTGTCAGGACTGAATACATAAATTATATTTAGAAAAGCTCTTAATACTTTAAAATGAAAATAAAACGTGAACCAAAACAAATGTATGACATGAAAAATGAAGTAAATATTAAGTCCTCTGCTGCTGAAGTACCATTTCCAGTCAGAAATCTTACTGTAACAAAGGAAACACATTTCCCTAAAGAGCGTTATCTTGACCACCTGTGCATTGTTTGTTGCCATAAAACCACCTTACAAAATACAGGGGTATGCCCTCAGGATTTCCTCCTCAGCACATCAAAAGGTTTGCATAGCACTCTCTCTTTTCCCGTTGGGCAAATTCCCCAACACAGTGAGGGAAAGAAAGAGGAGGAAGAAGAAAGAAATAAGGGAAGAAAGTCAGTCATTTATGCTAGCTATGTGAGAGACCATGTAAAGGCTATGTTATCTCATTTGGCACAAAGAATCCCTGGATTTCTTTTCAATCACAGAGCACTCGTTTTCCCTTCCTCCCTAGCCATTGCCCCCAACTTAACTTCAGAGATGGCTCAGTTCTCTAGCTTTTAGTTTCTCTTAAAATGTAGAATTGAAAGCACACTACAAAGCTTTGATTTAGCATTTTTTTCTTCCTGACAGAAACAAAAGCCCAAAGGAAGTCTTGGCTCTTCTGAAGGGATTCTGAAACCACAACCGAAAGTCAGCATTCAAAGGGACACAGCATTGTCTAGGCATCCAGTTATCCCAGGCAGTGGCAATGTTATGTTCCCCAAGACCTCAGAGACCCCTGAGAATGTTTACTGCAAATTACCTAACAGAGAGGGAGAAATCTGGTGTCTTCCATACCATTTAAATAGGTACTTGAGGAGCTCAAAAGGGAAAATGTGCTAAGCAAATCTGCACACTGTGTCAAGATACCAGAAAAATATTAAAATTTACTTAAAATAAAGCCAACATGACAGATTAATGACACAGAGAAGTTAAAACTGGATGAGAAGGACAGAACATAATCTATAAATGTGATCAAATTTATATTACCAACTCTTTCAGGATTCCTGAAATACAGTTTGATAATACATTTCATAAATACTGTAGTGTTTTGAATTTTACTTGTAAAGACTATAGTCTTATCAGACACTATACTGTGAAGGAGAGAAACTTTGCAAGCAGAAAGTAAAAAAAGTCATCGTCATCACAATATTGAGAGTGTTTTGTATGTTTTTTTTTTTATCTGTTGACTTTAATTAATCTCTCTGTCTGGACTTCTGTGAGCTGGGAAAAGGTTTTATTTTTATTTTTAGAGCTTGTTTACCAGATGGGATTCTTTGAACTATCACTGCTCTAACTCTGCCAAAGACAGTACTCATAGCTAAAGATTTTAATTTGTTTTACAGCAAGACAAAAGTAGAACAAGAGAAGGTGTAGACAGTGGAGTGGAGAGGTGAGAGTCAAGCCTAAGGACCCAGATGGCTTATTGGTAATGTAGACAAATAGTGCCCATCTCTTCTATTCCCTCCTTCCAGTTATTAGAAGTGATCCTTGGCTGCAGAAACCAGAAATTTTTTTATTTTTCAACCATTTGCTATTATTTTCCAAAATAGCAATCTAACAGGAATTGATTTTTTTCCTCTCATTACATTTTTTTTTTCACATGTAGGGGTAAACCTTACCCATAGTAGTTGATGTATAAAATTGGTTGGATTGATATAAATTCAAATATCAAAAATTTAAGAAAAGATTATATTGTTTAAGAAACTACATATGAGAAAAGACAGGTAGAAGGCCTTTTGTGAACACTTTAAACATCACAGAGAATATTTATGGATTTAATTCTAAAACAATGCACTTCATTATAACTTACTGCTTTCACATTAGTGAAAGAAGCAATTCATACCACAACTAACTGGGGATTCCTGCTGAAACTGGTGTTCTATATTGTCTGCCTGTCCCATCTATCTTTTGGATAAATTTTAGCTCACTAGTGACATCCTGTTTTATCTCTGATCTAGGGCAACACAGGAGGAAAGATATTAGGAAAGGAAAGATAGTTAAATGGAATTAAAATATGAAGAGAAAATTAGTTTTTAAATAGTAGCATATATGTTGAAAGGGCATAGGCAGAGGGGACTTAACTAGTTTTCTACACTTTGACACTAAGTCAAAGCAAAGGATAAGAAGAGGAAGAAGTTTCCTTCCCTCTTTCTTCCCTCCCTCCCTCCCTTCCTTCCTTCCTTCATCAAACATTTACTGATGAGCCTACTATGTGCCAGGTAACATCATAAGTATTAGATATCTTAATATGTAGTTATTAAGAAAGCCTTTTTTCATTTACAAACAAAAAATACTTAATGAGAATCTGCCATCTTAGGTTCTGTGTTAAACTTTGGAAACTTGCTGGTAAACAATATAGACACGGTCCTCTCTTCATAGAATTTGGTATCTATACCTAAACAATAAGAGTTTAATATTCTGCTTAATAAAATTGCTCAATGAGTCAGTGACAAAACCAAGAATAGTAGTCATAAATCTAAAACCCATGCATTCTTTTCTATATCCAAAATTAAATGCTAATTAACATTGCTTTAAGAGAAAAGAAAATGCCATTCTTTAATGCTAGTGGCTGTTTTCAAAACTGTGAAAATGTAGCAGTAAAAAGCATCTCAGAAGCCAATGAAAATCATTCCATATACTGCTGTCCTATAGCAGACCACATTTGCTGCCTCTTTGTCTATATCAGACTTTCTCTTTTTTTTTCCCTAACATTTTAGTATAAAACTTATAAACACACAGAAAAGTTGAAAGAAATGTGCAGTGAAAACCCATATAACCAACACCTAGTTTCTACCACTGTACAAACATTGCTATCTTGGCTTTCGACTCTTTTAAAGTATGACTTTGGTTTAACATAAAGCAGCAAGATTCTAACAGACAACTCAGCATAAAGAGCATTTCTATAACCACATTAGACCATCATTGTTTTTCTAGAAAATCAAGTGAAATCAATGAATATTTTGTTCAGAAATGAATGATGATGGCTTCATATAAAAGATAACATTCAAAAGTTTTCATGCCCATTAGAATCAAATCATAATAGGAAAGTATCACATGTTAAAGGAAGAAAATGGTCTTTATCTTGACATATAAATGAAGAAACTAGATTCATAATTATTCCCATTTTAATTAAGCTTTTATTATGTGCTGTGGGGATGGATCCTGCAAAATGAGATTAAATTAAACTAAAATAAATAGTTTAATGAAAATAAGTGCTTTATTTTTCAGCAACACAGTTTCCCTACCCAAACTATTATCTTCAACAGAACAATTATATTTAAAATTATTCAATTCTTTATAAATGACATTTATACTTGCTAAATAGTATACTTTGCAAATATTAGTATAGTGTCAGGCAAAAGAGTTACAAAAATGCAAACTTTCTTTTGTACTATCAGGAGCAGGAATATGGGAATATGTAGAACTATGTTCTAACACAATGATCTGTGAGATACTGGTTAGACAAAACTCTGGCATTCATTTTAAACCTTATTGGTTTACCTTTTACCTTAAATAAACAGAG
>JAQZBX010087307.1:0-12882 GCA_029593785.1 Cabassous unicinctus
TTTTTTTTTTTGCAATGTACTCCCCCCTCCCCAGGCACTTTAAGAAGCTTTAATTAAATTAAAATCAGCAAATTACAAATAAATTTTGAACAGGCCTTCCCCCCCTCATAGGAACATTCATGTTATTGCTTTGACAAGGGAAGATTGCTAGAATTTATATTTTCTAGCTTCAAAACGCATTCCCCTCTTGATTGAAAGGCTGTTTGTTCAGCTAGGAGAGGGGCCAGGAGATGAGAGAAACAGCCCCAATATTCCTAACCCCAGCTCATTGCTACATTGCTATAAACATCCTCTTAGGATTCATTAACCCAAAAGAAGATTTACAAACACGAGCAAATGTCCAGTTTAACTAGCAGAGTAAAGACAGTTTTATTGTCTATGCGTTTGCAGCAAGGGGAAACAGGATCGGATAGTGGTCCTGATAAAAGACACTGCTAATTTTGTACAACTGCTTTACAAATTTATGCAAAACTTTAAAAGCATCCATATTACTTCCTTTTTTAAAAAGATTTATTTATTTATTTACTTCTATCCATCTTTATCTCCCCCGCCCTCATTTTTGCTGTCCTTGTGTCCATTCACTGGGCGACTCTCTGTGTCTGTTTCCTGCCCTCTCTTCTCATCCTTCTCCTCCTGTCTTCACCGGGATTCAATCCTCGGGACCTCGGGAATCGGACGCCCAGCCATTTGAGCCACATCTGCCCCCCTGCTATATCTCTTAAAGTTGACCAAAGATACCTAGAGTTATAGTCATTTCCCACGCAGGATGGTCATATAATAAATCAGGCTTAGTTTGTCACCAGCATTCTAAAAGCCAGACCTAGGGAGAGAAACTAGGTCAGGGGACACATGCATGGTTTCTAATATAGCGAATGTTTAGCCTACTCTGATTATCACAAAATCAGGACAGCGAGAATACTCGCATTGCAATGTACTTTTGATTTCTCCCTATAAGCAGGGTCAGGCTCTGTGCACAGGGACCAGCATCACGACCTGGCAGTAGCTAACGTTTCTGTTTCCCTGCAGGGAAGGGCTGCCCCGCCCACCACCCCTGCTGGCTCAGCCCAACCTCCCCTTTGGGTACCCGGTCCACGGGGTGGAAGTGATGCCCCTGCACACAGTTCCCATCCCAGGTAGGTACATCCCAGGATGGGAGAACCTTGGCTGCTTTCTCATTCCCTCTTAGTTAGGCATTTCTTCTGGAGCAAAAGGAGGGAGCAGAAGGGAGCTATCATTCATTGAGTATCTGCTATGTTCTCAGCACCACGCAAGAAGCTTGACATTATTTCATTTAATATTGTTCTCACTGTTTCCACAACTGTGAGTCTCCCTTAGTAGCTTTGACCTCCCTGGGGCTCCAAGATAACTTAGAAGAGGACAGAAATCTGTGTGCCTCAAAGCATCTTCGTACATTGGCTTTTTTATGTCACCCAGCATCAGGGGAGCAGGCAAAGCACAAGTCAACCTCCAGGGAATGCATTTTGGAAGAAGAGCAGTTAAATTCCCCTCCACAGTGGACATTTACAGCCCCCACCCCCGTAGTTCAGCTTCACACCCCATAGCAAAGCCAAGTGGTATATTATCAGGAGAGACCACAGACATGAACCTGCAGGTGCAAACATGTTCCCCCAGTTCAGAGATGTTGAGTTCTATGACCCACCCTGTGAACTCTTCTGCTTGTGGGCTCTTGGCATCTTGAGGCAAATAGCCCCTGCCACGGGCCCCAGAAAGGACCCAGTAGGGTTAATGTGGTGGTGCTGCCTGAGCATCTCATGCCACGTGGCTCCAGCTGAGCTTTCTCCATTCCAGCACCAGTGAGCAAGACCAATACCCATGTCAACAAACTCATGCCTCAAACAGGGTGATGATGAAAGCGAGTGTCCTGAGACAGAAAGTAATGCAGGATGTTGATGGATGGCCCTACCTGCAGAGCTGTGGCTTCGCTGTCCCATACAGGGGACAGAGGGTGGGGGGTAAGGGTTGGGCTGAGCCTGGCTCACCAATTCCACTTGGCATCCTTCCTTTTAAAGGGACTTCACATTTACAACAACCCTGAGGGACAAATATTTTACCACTTTTACTGATGTCAAACTTACGATGCTATCTATGGCCGTGTAGGGAGTATGTGCTTGAATTAGAACTTGAATTAGTCATATTATAAGAACAGAATAAATACATTTGGAATGAATTGCCAGCGTTTTTGAATGGCCATTTTTAAAATGATTTGCCATTGTGGATGATTATTTGTATGGAATAGTTTATTTTTGTTTTTAGATGAGCAATTTATTAGTCATGTGTTGCTGCATAACAAATCACCCCAAGATTTAGCAGCTTGGACAACAAACTTTATCTCAAACAGTTTCCCAAGATCAAGAAACCCCAGAGAGCTTCACTGGCTGGTTCCCACTCAGCAGCCCCTGCGAGGCTGCAGTGAAGTTGTCAGCTAGGGCTGCAGTCATCTGAAAGGGCTGGAGAATCTGCATGCCAGCTCTCTCTAGAGTCTGTTTAGAGGTGGCTCCAGTTGCTCCCCCTGTGGGCTTCTCTATTGTCCTGCTCACATCACATGGCATCTGGCTTCCTCCCAGGAAGAGACAGTGCCAAAGACAGACACTGTGGGTTTTTTTAAACCCTATATTGGAAATGGCATCCCATTCCTCAGCCAGATTCCAAAGGCTAGAAGCAAGTCACTAAGTCCAGCCCCCGCCAAGGAGAGGAGCATTTACAACCACCTCTTGAGAAGAGGAGCATCAAAGAATTTGTAGACATATATTTAAAACCACCGTAGCCATACAGTCACGTTTCAAAATTCACAATATATGAAGATCTCCCCAGGCACTTGGATGATTATCTATCCACTGCTTCCTACCCTTCAGTAACAGATGCCCAGAAGGAACCAAGTGAATTCACAGCCTCCATCCAAAGCTGGGGATGGGAATCAGAGGGTTTAGAACTGTTGGGGTTTTAGAAGGGGCCTGGGGCACTGTCTACCAGGAAGCCCGGGCGAGAAGGGAGTGTGTCGGCACTCGGTCTTCTGGATGGAGAATGCCTCGAAGGATGTGCAGGCATCAGTCAGGGAGGCGAGTGGGTCGGGGGCCTTGGCATGCTCTCAGACAGGGTTTTGTTCTTTTCCTGTGTTGTGCAGGTCTCCAATTTGAAGGACCACATGCCCCCACCTATGAGGTACGAGTCCCCTTCCCAGCCCATGTTTGCACCTAGCACCAGACTGAGGTTGGAATGGGCGATGGCTGAGCAAATTCGCAAAGCTGCTCTATCCTCCAGAGGCCTGCTCTGTCTGCCAAGCTAAGCTGCCATTGTCGCTTTCCGACTACTCTGTCTTCTTCATAGCGCTTATCTGTGTCTGAATTACCTTAAATCTGGGATTATATGCCCAGCGCCTTTCTCCCCCACTAGAATATAAGCTTCTTGAAAGCAGGGAGTCTGTCTCATGCACCACTATCTTCCCAGTGTCTGTAACTTGTTTCTCAGAAAATATCTGTTGACTCACAAAAGGGTTTTTGGCAGAAGTGACATAATCCAGGTTACTTTTCAGGAAGCTAACTGGCTGTTGCAGGAGACAAAGCAAGAGAAGAGGGCAGCTTGCATTAGCAGTAGCAATGGAGATGGAGAGGAGTGGATCAATTCCAGCCACGTTCTGAAGGTGGAACAGACAGGACTCACTAAAAGATTGGATGTAGGTGTGAGGGAAAGAGCAGAAGCAGGATGACTTCCATTTGGGGGCTTCAACGGTTGGGTCTATGATGGTGCCATTCATGAGGCAGGCAGGGAGAACTGGGGAGAGGGTGGGGAATGGGTTTATAGAGAAAACTCGGTAGTTCAGTTTTGAAGATATCAAGTGTGAGTTGCTTGTGAAACTTCCTAGCAGAGCGACTGACCAAGCAGTTGGATATGGACAGCACTTAAAGCCATGGGAATGGATGAAATCCCCTAGCAGGAAGGTGTAGAGTAAGAAGGAAAAAGGGCCCAGAAGCAAGCCCTGAAAAACTCCAATGGGAGGTCAGATGGAAGAGGCAGTGAGAACAGAGAAAAGTTGAAATGAGCAGCCTGCAGAGTAAGGAGATATCTATAGAAATTTTCAGAAGCCCTGCCCTTGAGCATGCTGCTCCTTAAGGCTTGATTCTCCTTTGCTGGAACTAGAGCCACATAAGGCTGCAGAGCCAGACCCTCTGCTTTCAGGGACATCCGTCATCCATATGTGCTCTGCCCCCTGCTGGCCATCCTGGGTCGGTGCCTTTTCCTAAGGATGGACGTTTTCCATGTAGTGTCTCTTTTACCTCCCCCCACCCTAGGTCACCCTGACAGCTTCTCTGGGGACACTGAACACCCTCGCTGATACCTCAGGCAGTGTGGTGCAGGGCAGAGGCCAGAAGAAGCTGACCATTTCGACCAGTGACCGGAAGCTCTTGAATTTTATCCTCCAGCACGTGACATACACCAGCACAGTGTACCAGCATCGCAGGGTGGATATGGGTGAGAGCCAGTCCTTGGCTTGCAAAATGCTTAGGGAGCCAGAAAACACTCCCAGACCCCCTCATAGTCTTCCCCCTCCAGGAAGCCTGTCTGCAATGAAGATTCTTCCCTCACTCCTGCTTCTAGGTGCCTAACTTCCCAATTACTGTACTCAATGCTATCCCCCAGTTGCCACCGACCCCCTCGCAGTGACTGGAGGAGAGGACGGCAAAGTGTCTCTCTGGTCTCTCTGAGAGGACAGGTCATGCACGCTGTGCTCCTGGCCCCTGCAGCACTCGCTGAGGAACTAGCCAGTTCTGTCACCCATTCTCTGCAGTCCTCAAAGGTGAAGACTTCAGTTGCTCTAGAGGAGGGAGCCTGTCCGTGCATCAGTGCCTCGTCCTGGGCACTGGGAGGGGTAGCAGGAAAGGGGATGGCCCTCCTGGTCCGAAGGGCAGCAGCTTAGCACACCCCCCTGCCCCAAAACCACCTAGGAGAACAATTCCTGCCACCAGCAGGGTAGCCCCGTTTCTTTCTGCATGACTCAAGAGCAGCTTTTCTCCTCTGAGTAGCTATCCAGGATGCATCCCCACGGCACCAACAGAGAAAATGAAACACGGGACAGGTTACCCGTGACCATAAACTAAAGAGATAGTGCTCTCAGAGCTTCTTCAGGTTTTCAAACATTCCCTTTCACAGAACAACCCTGTGAGGAAAAATAGAGTGGGTATAATGATCCTCGTTTTGTAGACGGAGAAACCCAAATTCCAGGAAATTAAGTGACTTATCCAAGGTATTTCAGGTAATAAATGGCAAAGTCAGAACTTAATCCAGAGCCTCTGATTGCCGGCACAGGGCTCACTCCACCCCAGGGACACAGGTCGGGAGCCTGAAGGAGACCAGAGTCTTTGCATAGACTTTATGGGCTCCTCAGTCTCCTCCCAGCCTGCACTCTCCCTACCAAACTTTGGCTCCCCCGCCAAGTCCGCTTCCCCTGGGGCAGTGCGGAGAGAGCCAGACACCGTGGTGCCCAGGCTCTGACCTCCTCCTTCCCTCCAGTGACTCTGGCGTCCAGCACCTCGGTGGCCAAGTTTCCAGTGACAATCTGCCATCCCATCATCCCCAAGTTATATGACCCTGGACCAGGTAAGGCCCTTGACTCTGGGGATCTGTGGTGGGACCCTTGAAGAGCTATTGGTGAAACTCAGAAGGGATCACCATCAGAGATATTATTTAAAAATAACAGCTCTGATATGATTCCTGACAGCAAGCTTTGTTCGGAGGAACAATATTGATTCATTATATTCAACTTATTATATGGTCTGTACTTATTTTGAAAAAAAGCTTAATGAATTCTAACATTTTAATAAGTAATAGTAACAAAAACAGGGTGGTGCTGGAGCATGAATGGATATATCAATGGAATCAAATTGAAATTTCAGAAATAAAGCCAATATATGCTGGAATTTCACTGTCATAAAAGTAGCTTTTTAAATAAAGGAGGAAAATATGGATTATTCAAGAAATCATGTGGGATAACTGTGTAGCTATCTAGAAGATTAAAAAGTTGAATTTATGTCACCGTTCATACCAAGATAAATTCCAAATACATCAAATATCTAAATATTTTTTAAAGTACTAGAAGAAAACATGGAGTTTTTGTTTTTTCAATGATCTTAGAGTGTTTAAGACCTTTCTAAGTATGACACAAAACCCAGAGGTCATAAAGAAATGACTGAAAATGAGATAAGTAAAAATTTTAAATGCCTGCAAGGCAGAAAAATGCCTTAAGCAAAGTTGAAGGACAAAAGACAACTTGGGAAAAAGTATCTTCAACTCACATTAAAATCAAAGGTCTCCTTTTACTGAGGCACACCTGTGAACCAGTAAGAAAAGAACGCCTAATTGTTCGATGGAAAAATGCACAAGTGATGTGAACCAACAGTTCACCAAAAAACGAAATTCAACAATACCCTTAACCAATAAAATAGATGCTAAATCTCACACTAAGAAAAGTGCAAATGAAAACTACGTTCACATAAAAAAGTATTGGATAGCGAGCAGATGTGGCTTAAGCAGTTAAGCTTCCACCTCCCTCATGGGAGGGGCCGGGTTCAGTTCCCAGTGCCTCCTGGAGAGAAACAAAAACAAACAACAAACAAACAAAGAACCAACTCGGGGGAGCCGATGTGGCTCAGTGGTTGAGTGCTGGCTTCCCACATATGAGGTCCCAGGTTCAATGTCCGGTCCCCGTATCTCAAATTAAAAAAAAAAAAAAAAGTGTTGGATAAAGGGTAGGGCAACAGGCACGTATAAACTGCTGGTGAGAAAGTCAATAGACATAACCTTTATGGATGCAATTTGGCAATATCTGCCAACATTTTAAATGTGTAAACTCGTTAGGCCAGCAATTCCATGTCTAGAAATTATCCTGCAGATACGTATATCTGTGTGAAATGACATTTGCTCATTTACTTATTGCAGGGTGTTACTTATTGCAGGGTTGTTTGCAATGGCAGTATTAGAAACAATGTAAAGGTGGGATGGCTTGGTTAAATCAGGTGTGGTCCATCTGTAAGATGAAACACCAGGCAGTCACAAAACAGAAGGAAAAAGTTGTTTTTTTTTCACCATCTGTTGTTAATGCTGATACAAAATATTTTCCAACATGTCGTGAATAATAAGCTACCATTTATGTAAAAAGAAAAAGAGGCGGGGAAAGAATGTATATACATAATTGCTTATTATGGAAAAACAAAACAAGGAATTGGTAATATTGGTTGCCTCCTAGGAGGAAACCAGGCATTTAGGGGACAGGGCTGGGAAGAATTATTTTCATGGGACAAATTTGATATATTTTGAATTTTGAATTACTTGGCATTTTTTGGATATACTACATATCTATTCAAAAATAATTTATTCTATCCAAATATAGTCTATTCAAAATATAAGTTAAACAAAACTTTAGGGAGAGGGTGTAGCTCAGTGGCTGAGTGCCTGCTTGCCATGTGTGAGGTCCTGAGTTCAACTAGAAATACCCTAGCATTAAATATCTAGCAAGAAGTAGTCAAAATATTTGCTTAACATAACAACCATCTCAAAAACAAAATAAATAAGTGAAAGAAAATTCATGAAAAACTTTTTTTTGGCTTCAGGTTTCTTTTACAGATAAAGTGTTACAGATATAATAGAAATTTCCCCAACCTTAATTCCCTCCCTCCAGCAACTGTGATTTTGTGCATCTTTCTTATCCATGTGTTTTTACATTTAATATGTAGATTTTTATTTTCATATTTCAATTTTACATATTTTATTTATATGTATATACCATATAGTATGACTTTATATGTTTTTGAACTTTTCATAAAAGTTATCACACTGCCTGGTATGAAATCCTAGATTCTGACCTTTTGCCAGTCTGTGCTTTTAATTTTGCTTCTGTTGTCTTTTGTTATACACAAGTTTTAGCTTTTAATATAATAAAATTGGCTAACTGTTTTCTTTCTGGCTTTTACTTTAAAAAAAAAAAAAAAAAGATTAATTTAATTTATTTATTTCTCCCCACCGCCTCATTGTTTGGAGGCACTGGGAACTGAACCTGGGACTTCCGATCTGGGAGGGAGGCACCTAATCTCTTGAGCCACCTCCATTCCCTGCTTTATTGTGGCTCTCGTTATGTTTTTTCTTCTTGTGTCTGTTGTTGCATCATCTTGTTGCATCAGCTTCCTGTGCCTGCCCATCGTGTCAGCTCCACTGGCTTGCTCATTTTCTTTAGAAGGCACTGGGAACCTCTGCTCCCTGCTTTGTTGTGTCTCTCATTATGTTTTTCTTCTTGTGTCTCTTGTTGTATCAGCTTGCTGTGCCTGCCCATCATGCCAGCTTGCTGTCTTCCTTAGGAGGCACCAGGAACCGAACCATGGACCTCCCATGTGGCAGGCGGGAGCTCAGTTGCCTGAGCCACATCTGCTTCCCTGTCTTTTGCTTTTTGTGCCTTGTTTAAGAAATTCTTCCCTACCCTGTAGCTATAAAGATATTGTACTATATTTTCTTCCAAAGTTGTTCAATTTTACTTTTCATGTTTAGACATTTAATCCACTTAGAAGTTATTTTTATATATAGTATATTATGGAATCTAATTTTTTGAAATATGAATAATGTATTGTCCCAACATCATTTATTTAATAGTCCATCCTTCAACTCCCTGGCTTGTATTGACACCTCTGTCACAGACCAAGTTTCCATATATGTAGAGGGCTGAATCTAGGCTTTGTTAAGTTCCACTGTTTTGTCTATTTATCATTGGAATAATTCCATAATGGTTTTTAGGAGGTACTGGGGATTGAACCCAGGACCTCATACATGGGAAGCAGGTGCTCAACCACTGAGCTACATCTGCTCCCCCATAATATTTATTTATTTTTAAAGATTTATTTATCCCCCCCACCCCCCTTGGTTTGCATTCACTCTCTGCTCTCTGTGTCTGCTCGCCTTCTTAGTCTGCTTGTCTTCTCTTTATTTATTTATTTTTATTTTAGCGGGAGGTCCCGGGGATCGAACCCAGGTCCCTCCATATGGGAGACGGACGCCCAACCATTTGAGCCACATCCGCCCCCTTGCCTTCTCTTTAGAAGGCACCAGGAAGCAAACCTGGGACCTCTCATGTGGGAGAGAGGCGCTCAACCATTTGAGCCACCTCTGCTCCATTTTGTTGTCTCTCATTGTGTTTCCTCTTTGTGTTTCCTTGTTGCGTCATCTTGTTGTGCCAGCCCGTTGCACCAACTTGCTCTCTTGCTGGTCTTCTTCAGGCAGCACTGGGAACCAAACCCGGGACCTCCCATGTGGTAGGCGGGAGCTCAATCACCTGAGCCACATCCACTTCCCCCATAATATTTAATCACCAAAGGTTTGCAGTAGGTTTTGATATTTGGTGGGGACACATCCTATCTCACTGTACTTCATTTGCAAAATTTCTAAGTTCTTCTTGTTCTTAGCTCTTCTCGTTCATTAGAATTTTATGGTCAGCTTGTCAAGATCTTCTAAAATCCCTTGACATTTTTATTGGAATTGCATTGAATTTAGAGGTTAGTTAGAAATAAACTGACAAGTTTACTTAAATTGAATATTTGCAATCAAGAATCTGTTATAACTCTTCTTATGTTATAGTCTCTTTATAGATTCTTCAATAATTTTTGTAATTTTATTTGTATAGAAATTATACATATTTTACTGGATTTGATCTTGAGTATCTTATATTTTTATTGTTGCTATGAATTGGATCTTTTTTCTATATTTTATTTGATTATTTATTGCTGATATATAGGAACACTAGTGACTTTTGTGGTTAAATTTATAAATAGTACCCTTGTTGAACTCTCTTATCAGTGACTTTTTTTTTTTTTTTAACACATGGAGTTTCTTAGACAAATGATGATTTTTGTCTCTTTCATTCCAATTTTTATAACTCATTTTTCTTGCCCTATGCTTCATCGGCTAAAATCTCCAGTACAGTGTTGAATAGTTGCAGCAGTGTCAGATAATTTTGCTTGCTCCTGAATTTAAGAATATTCTATAGTGATTGAAGTGATGAATGCACAACTATGTGATTATATCAAATATTATTGGTTGTACACTTTGGATGAATTATGATTTATTAAATGTATCAATAAAACTGATCTGTTTAAAAAAAGAATATTCTAATGTTTCACCACTAATGTTTGCTGTGTAGGAGTGTGGAAGATGTCTCAGGATAAGAAACTTTCCTCCTTTTATTTCTATTGTTAAGCATTTTTCTATTTTCATTTTTCTATTTCCTTACTGAGTTTTTATTATGAATGAGTATTGAATTTTATCAGATAATTTGTCTGCAACTATTGAAATAATTTTTCTCCTTTCAATTGAGTTCATTGTGGTGATTTACAGTGATAGATTTTCTGTTGAAATATCCTTGCATTTCTTGAATAAACCCATCTTGATTGTGATGCATGATTTAATTAAATGCTGAATTAAATTTACTACTATTTTATTTAGGATTCTTTCCTCTATACCCCAAAATGTGGTTATCTTTTCCTGTAATGTCCTTGCCCAGTGTTGTTATCAATATTTTACAAATCTCACAAAGTGAGTTGGGTAGCATTCTCTTTTTTACTATTTTCTGAGATGGATTGTAATAAAATAAGAATTATATTTCCCTTGAAGATTTCTTAAAACTTATCTGGTCCTTGTGTCTGTGTGTGTGTGTGTGTATCCAAAAGGGGAAATTGGAGGTGGGAATGTGAATGGGGAGAAATGAGAGAAAAGGGAGAATTTTTTATATTTCAATTCCTTATCATTAGTGGCCATTGATCTGTATGTATATCGACTCAATTTTGGAATTGTTTCTATAAATTATCCTCTAAAATTTTCAAATTTATTATCATAAAGTTGTTCAAAATATTCTCTGTATTTTTAAAAAAGTTTTAATACATATGAAGTTAAGTTCCCCTTTGGTTCCTTTTTTTTTAAAGTAAACATATATTTAGCTTATAACATTATTGCTTTTTTAAAACAAATCAATTTTATTGTTACATATTAATAAAGCATACAGTTCATCCAAAGTGTACAGTCAGTGGTATTTGGCATAATTACATAGTGGTGCATTCATCATTTCAATCATTATTAGAGCATTTTCATTATTTCAATAATAATAATTTAAAAAAACGAACAAGAAAATTCTTCATCTCTCAATCTCTCTATGCTTCCTCTGCTGTACATAGCTGCTGTTTCTGGCTATTCTTGTTTTTTTGTTTGTTTGTTTGTTTTTTATTTCTCTTGTTTTTCTTTTCTTTTTTTCTATCTGGCTATTCTTGCACAATCATTTATTTATTTATTAAGCCTTTTTATTGAGATATATTCACATACCATACGATCTATCCAAAGTGCATAATCAGTGGCTTTTAGTATAATCACAATGTTGGGCATTCATCACCACAAAAAATGTTAGACCCATTTCATTACTCCGAAAAGAAAAATTCTATACCCCTATTCCCCAGCCCTACATAACCACTAATCTAATTTCAACTTTATAAATGGATTTATATCTACGTTTTATATAAATGAAATCATACAATATGTAGTATTTTGTGTCTGGTTTCTTTCACTAAGAATAACTTTTTGTCTGATATTAACACCTTGTAATATTAATATACATTTGTTTAGCTTCAAAGAAAAACACTCTTATATATGCAATTTTACCCATATTCATATTTCGCATGTGATTTTACTATGTAACAGTTCCATGGTACATTTTTTAGCTTTCCTTTTAGTAATATACATGACCTTAGTCTTTCCCTTTAAACCACTTTCATACCCACATAATAGTACTGCTAGGTACAAACATTATGTTGGGCTTTCACCTTTTCTATTCATTTCCAAAGATTAATACACATCTTTTTTACCAATTCTGCACAAGTTAACCCCAGCTTTCTATTCTCTAACCTCATTCTACTTTCTCATGACCCATATTCAAGTTATTAACTCCATGAGATTACACAATATATTTAGTTCATAGTAGCACAATCATACAGTATTTGTCCTTTTGTGCCCGGCTTGCTTCACTCAACATAATGTCCTCCAGGTTCATCCATGTTGTCTTATGCTTTATTACTTCATTTCTTCTTACAGCTGCGTAATATTCCATCGTGTGTATACACCACAGTTTGTTTATCCATTCATCGATTGATGGACACCTGGGTTGTTTCCAACTTTTGACAATCATGAATAACGCCACTGTGAACATCGGTGTGCAGATATCTGTTCGTGCCACGGCTCTCAGTTCTTCTGGGTATATACCCAGTAGTGGTATTGCAGGGTCACGTGGCAAATCAACATCCAACTTCTTTAGGAACTGCCAAACAGTCCTCCACAGTGGCTGTACCATTCTACATTCCCACCAACAGTGAAGAAGTGTTCTTATCTCTCCACATCCTCTCCAACAGTTGTAGTTCTCTATCTTTTTAACAGTGGCCATTCTGACAGGTGTAAAATGATATCTCGTAGTTTTTGATTTGCATTTCCCTAATCACGAGTGATGTTGAACATTTTTTCATGTTTTTTTTGCCATTTGTATTTCTACTTTGGACATTTGTCTATTCAAGTCTTTTGCCCATTTTTTAATCACGTCATTTGTCTTTTTATTGTTGAGTTGTAACATCTCTATATAGCATGGATATTAAACCCTTATCGGACATGTGATTTCCAAATATATTCTACCATTGAGTCAGCTGCTTTTTCATCCTTTTGATAAAGTCCCTTGAGGTACAAAAGTGTTTAATTTTGAGGAGGTTCCATTTATGTATTTTTCCTTTTGTTGTGCATACTCTGGGTGTAAGATTCAAGAAACCACCACCTACTATAAGGTCTTTTTTTTTTTTTTTTTTT
>JAQZBX010087308.1:0-12881 GCA_029593785.1 Cabassous unicinctus
TAAGTACTTGATGAAATATTTTTAACACAATGTTAAATAAGAGTGGTGAAAGTGGGTATCCTTTTCTTGTTCCAGATCTTAGAGGGAAAGTTTTTAGAATTTCACCATTGAATACTATGTTATTTCTTAGTTTTTCAAATATACCCTTTATCATGTTGAGGAGGTTTCCTTCTATTCCTATATTTTGAAGTGTTTTTTACAAGGAAAGATTGCCATATTTTGTTGAATGCTTTCTATGCATCTATAGAGATAATCACGTGTTTTTTTCTCTTATGATTTGTTTATGTGATGTATTACATTGATTGATTTTCTTAAGTTGGACCATCCTTGCTTACCAGAGATGAAACTCACTTGGTCATGATGTATAATTCATTTGATGTGTTTTTGAAAATGATTAGCAAGTATTTTGTTGAGAATTTTCATAGTAGGTTCATTAGAGAAATTGATCTATAATTTTCCTTTCTTGTGGCATGTTTGTTTGGTTTTGGCATTAAGGTGATGGCATCATAGAATGACTTAGACAATGTTCCCTCAACTTCTATATTTCAGAAGAGTTTAAGCAGGAATGGTGTTAGTTCTTTCCATAATGTTTGGTAGTATTTACCTATGAAGCTTTCTTGTCCTGGGCTCTTCTTAGTTGGGAGGTTTTGGATGACTAATTCTGTCTTGTTACTTGTGATTATTCTGTTGGGTTCATTTTATTTTTTCATCAATAAAGGCTGATTGTGTGTTTCTAGGAATTTGTCCATTTCCTCTTAATTATCCATCTTGATGGCATACAATTTTTCAAAGTATCTTTTTATGATACTTTATTTCTGTGGGGTCAGTAGTGATATCCCCTTCCTCATTTCTTATTTTATATATTTGCATCATCACTCTTTTTTTCTTTGTTAGTCTAGCTAAGGATTTATAAATTTTATTAATCTCAAGAATTGGCTTTGGCTTACTTTATGTTTTCTAGTGCATTCTTATTTTCAATTTCATTTATCTGTGCTCTAATCTTTGTTATTTTCTTCTTTCTACTTGCTTTTTGGTTAGTGTGTTGTTCGTTTTCTAATTCCTCCAGTTATGCTGTTAGGTCTTTGATTTTAGTGCTTTCTTTTTTTTTTTTAATATAGGCATTTATGGCTATGAATTTCTCTCTGTCACTGCTTGTGCTGCATCTCATTGGTTTTGATTTTTTTTTGTTGTCATTTTCATTTATTTTAAGATAGTTATTTATTTCTTTTACAATTTCCTCCTTGACCCACTGATTGTGTAAGAGTATGTTATCTTCCATATCTTTGTGCCTAATCTGTTTTTCAGGCTTTATTGATTTCCAGCATCATTTCATTGTGGTCAGAGAAGTTATTTTGCATATTTTCAAACTTTCTGAATTTATTGAGAGTTGTTCTGTGGCCTATCATATGGTCTCTCCTTTAGAATTATCCATGTGCACTTGAGAAGACAGTATATCCTGCTGTATTTGGGTGTAATGTTCTGTGTATGTCTAATAGTTCCAGATCCTCTAATGTATTATTCAAAATCTGTTTCTTTGCTGATCCTCTGTCAAGATGTTCTGTCTGTTGGTGATAATAGTGTTTTAATGTCCCCCAAAATAATTTTAGAGAAATCTATTTTTCACTTAGTTTATCTAGTGTTTGCCTCAGGTATTTTGAGGTGACCTGATTAGGTGCATAAATGCTTGATTATTCTTCCTTCTTGATAGATTACCCCTTTTATTAATATATAGTGTCCTTCTTTGTCCCTTACAATAGTTTTTCTTTTAAATTCTATTTAGTCTGATATGAATATAGCTACTCCTGCTCTTTTCTGATTATTGCATATAAAATTGTTTTCCAACCTTTCACTTTCAGCCTCCTTGCTTTCCTACGTCTAAGATGAGTTTCTTTTAGACAGCATAAAGATGGTCATATTTCCTTGTCTATTCTGTCATTCTGTGTCTCTTGATTGGAGAGTTTAATCCTCTAACATTCAATGTTATTTCTGTCAAGGAATTACAGTAGCCACATTTTCTTTAGGCTTATGTATGCTATATGTTGTTTTCATTTCTCCTTTTACCTTTACAGTTGTTCTTACACTCTCCTCCAACTCTCTCTCTCTTATTTTTTTTTTCCTTTCAACCTTCAGAACTCCCTTTAGTATTTCTTGAAGGACAGGTTTCTTATTGACATACTCTCTTTTTTAATAAATTTTATTGATACATATTAATAAAGCATAAATCCATCACAGAGTATAGTCAGTGGTATTCAGTGTAATCACATGTTTGCACATTCATCACCCCAATGATTCCCAGAACACTTTCATTATTCCAATAATAATAAACAAAACACAAAGAGAGTTGTGTGATTATCACTGATTGATTGTCTTCAATCCTGTATCTCTTCAGGATATTTGTTATTTTCCTTGGACTGGGCCATCTCTTCATTTTCTAGTATGGCTTGTAATTTTTTGCTGGCATCTAGGCATCTGAATATGTTGTTGAATTTACTCTGATTGTCAGTTTCTTTCTTGCCTTTTTTTATTCACAGCTCTTCTTTGATATATGGTTCAACTCAATTTAAGTCTTTAAAACTGCCCAGATTAAGTTAACAAAATCATGCCAGGGACTCACTAATGTTGTGCAGATTTTCTTCCAGGAGTTAAGGTACAGGGAAACACAATAGCAGCATTGTCCATGCAATTTCCAGACTGGCAAACAGATGGCACTCATCAGTATACATTTTTAGGCAGGTGTTTAACTCTCCACTTTCCTTTATTTTGGTTTGGCCAGAGCTGATATTCAAAGTAGTCTCTGCTTGCCAAATTCACTGAAGAGAAGCCCCCTAACTCTCTTTCCCTTTTCCCTTGTAGTGGGTTACAGGGAAGATGTCTGTTTCCCTCTTGGTTGGCTGCAGTGAGACTGGCATTTTACCCCAGCCTAATATAACACACTTGGGGTGTTGGAGAGGAGTCCTTCCCAGCCATGGGGAGGTTTGGCAACTCACATTTGTTGTTTTGTGTTGTTCATCTCTCTGACCTTCAGTGTCTTGGAGTTTTGTAGTGCTGTCCTTATCTGCTGAGCCCCAAAGCAGGTCCCTTGGAAAACTTTTGTCTCTTTCTTTATTGTCTTTGTGAGAGAGGTGAGCCCTGCCTGCTTACTTAGACACCAATTTTCCCAGAATGCTTCGTTTTATTTTTATTTCCAGTCTTTCTCCAGAGAATTCAAACTCTTTGTCCATATAGAACCAGCATATCTGGTTCCCTGTTGTATCTCCAGGACTTTGAATATTTCCTTTTACAAAGAATGAATTGTAAAGTATTTATTGGATTAATTAATAAAGTAGCTTTTCAGTCATCCTTCTCAATGGTTTTACTTCTTCATTTTCCATCATCATAAGAAGAGTTTAACATAATTATCTTGTAAATCAAATCAAGGTGAACAGAATGCATCTCTTTGAATGAAACCCTGATTAAGTGTGGTATCTGCAGTCTATGCAATCAGGGTTTTCTCCCTGGAATGGATCACTCATTGGATTTATTAAATGTTTTCCTTATACAAAGGTAATATAAAGAGAGGTTGCATTTTCCCATAGATAAATAAGCTGAATGGCACAGAACTTTGGGAGAAGAGCAAAGTGTGGTTTGTCTCTGGAATCTGCCTCAGAACTGAGTAGACTTCAAGTTGGCTTCTAATTTTTTGTTTTCTTGGGAGTTCTCCAAATTATGAGATGTGACCTGGCCTTTCCCCCTTACCATTTATAAATACTGTCAATTTTCATACATTGATTCTATCAAAGTACTATATTAAAATATTTAAATTTTATTGGTATATGATTTTTACTTCTCCAGTTATTAAATTACCTTGCCAATTGAGATCAACCTTTTTCAATGAGCTGCAATTAGTGGGTTTGTCCTCACCTCCTCCTTGCTCTTTAATGCACTCTGATATGACTTACACATTCTGCACTTGCATGCAGTGCCCTTAAGAATCTGCTTACATCCATCTCAATGAAACTACAGAAAGCATCTTCACCTTACAAGAATCCTCAAAAAAATCACCTGATTTCCTCCTTCTATCATCCATTTCTCTCCTGGTCACAAGACTGTCTTGGATTTTTTTCTGGCCCCACATTACATATTTTCAAGGTATTTTTGAAATATTAAATGTTGAAATGCATTAGCACATAGTCCCAGTCCTTCCTTTATTTCTATATTTCTACCTAGGCAATATCTTCCATTCCTTTGAAATATTTGTCATCTGTGGTTTTAGAACATACACATTCCTGTCCAAATATCATATCTGTGTTCCAGATTTGAAAATATATTCTGCACTGAGATCCTCATTGTTTTATCATAAGTAATTTTGATGGACTCATCACCTTTTGAAAATCTTGCTCTTCTTTAATAATCCAAACTAGATGCAATGAAATTTCCTGTCCCACAGCTGCTCAGTAAAGAAACTGTAGTGTTATTCTTCAAAAATATTGGTATTTCTATGAGAGATTTCTTAACTTCAAAAATGAAATAAATCTAGATCATGTAACAAGTAACCTTGCATTTTTTCCTTTAAATTGTCTCCTCTTAAGTGGCTCTTAAAATGCATATGACCATATTATATGTTTTATTTGCTAAAATGACTCTGTGTTTTTGTACAGGCCTAGCTCAGAATTGTCTTCCAACATATACACATTTATTTTTTTTTTAAATCATTTCTTGAAAAGTATTGCCTGGAGTTGACAGTGATCAGAAGGATCTGCAGAGTTGGTGCTTGGCATAATATAATAGACAAACTGAACTAGGCTAGGAAGGAAAAGTGGCTTATTGGCTATTGGAGGACAGGTGATCTAACCAATCTCAAAATGGCTTCCATGTTTAGGGGTTTTATTACAGCTTTTATACAAGTTTGCAACAAAGAAAGTTAATCATTAAGTTGAGCTCTATGGGAATAGGCTAAGGAGTTTCTCTAATGTTTTTCTCTTGTTAACATCAAAAACATAATAATCCTGGGGTCTCTAATTCTCATGGTGATAAAGGTAATAGATTGAGTGAAGCATTACATGTTTACATTTTTTCTTTTCAAAGAGGACCTAACATGTATGGTTAATATCAAACTAGACAGGGAAGCGGCAGTGGCTCAATTGGTTGGGCTCTTGTTTACCATATGGGAGGCAATGGATTCAATTCCCAGGGCCTCCTGGTGAAGGCAAGCCACCCCACATGGCATGGTGAGCTGACAACCGGTGTGGCATGGTGAGCTGGTACAGCAAGATGATGCAACAAAGGGAGAGAAGCAGACACAGAAAAACTCACAGCAAATGGACACAGTGAGCACAAGCAGCAAGGGGGCAGGCATAAACAAATAAATGAAAATAAATCTCAAAAAAAATCAAACTAGACAGTACTATGTGCTTTCCTACAGACACTTTATGTGTACCCTATGGTGCTTGGTAGGTTTCACATACATTACATTTTAATGTTGCTACAGAAACAAGGCTTAAAACACAAAGGGCTATATAAGAAAACCAGGAAAATGGAATAATTAGTTACCTAAAATGCATGATAAAAAAGTAATGAAGTGCAATTATTTTAATTTCAGTAGAGTGAACTTTAAATATGACAAGGAGAAAAGTAGCTAGAGGACAGGCTGAAACAGCACTGGCAAAGAACTTCTAGGGTTTAGGAAGCAAGCAAAGGCTGGATACCACCCAGAGGAGTGAGGGACAAAGGAGGGAAAATGCTATGACAGAACCTTGAGTTGAAACCAGCAGCTGCTGCAACCAGCACCATCCTCCCCACTAAAGACATTTTAGAATTCTTGGGCTGCTGGGCCTGTGACTACAGACAAAGGGGTTTTCAGGGATCTCCCACCCTAGGAATGGGGAGACAGAGGGACATAGCCTAAGGCTGGCTCAGCTTTTGACACACAAATTTGGTCTGCTGTGTCCCAAGATCCTTTCCAGGCCAGGTGCAGCTGTGCCATTGTTTACCTTGGAGACTGCAAGGGGCTAAAGATATACAGCCCTCCCAATCTCCTTCTATACTAACAGGGACTGATAGGTGGGTACTCAGAGGGGAGTGGAAATATTTCCTAGATGGGGAAAGGGAGGGGGCTGCCAGAGAAAGCTGGAGAACTGTCTCAGAGAAAATTTCAATTACAAGGCTCCTAGCCTCCAGACAGGAAGCTATATCACATTGAACCAGTCTGTGTCACAGCAAATACACTCCAATCAGGCATTGAACTGAGAGCTGCCAAAGAGCACCTTCTCCTGGAAGAACAAGGAAGTGCACATAAGAAAATTAAAAATAAGTAGGAGAGGCATTTTCTGGCTTCTATAGCCTCCTAGCTCAAAGCCCTAAAAAGTGACTCTACACCCAATTATTTGCTCCAGTGTCCAGTTTTGAGCAACCAGCATGAGAATCACAACAATACAGGTTGAGCCAAAAATCAAAGAGCAATGGTAACTCCTGTCATTAAATCCCTACAAAACAGAAAGAAATTGAACATCTGAGTAAACTACATCCTAATCAGATGCCTAGATATCAGCAAAAAATTATGAGACATACAAAAATTTGAGACATTTTTCTCAAAATTATGAGAAAATAGAAGACATGTCCCAAGAAAAGGAATATATCAAAGCCCTAGAAGAGATGCAGAATTTGAGAAAATTAGGCAGCAAGATGTGAACAAATTTCCATAATCAAATTAATGATTTGAAAGACAATATCGTTAAAGAGATAAATGACTTCAAGAAGACATTGAGTGAATGCAAAGAAAATTTGAATTCCTGAACAGAAAAGTAACAGAGCTCATGGGAATGAAAGCCACAACAGGTGAGATTAAAACACATTTGAGGCTTACAACAGCAGACTCAAATGGTAGAAGAAAGAATAAATAATATGAAAGACATAACAGATGAAATTGAAGATAGAAAAGAACAGAGAGAGAAAAGAATGTAAAAAATTGAGCAGGGGCTCAAATAGTTGAATGACAATGAAAATGCAACAACATACATGTCATGGGAGTACCAGAGGAGAAGAGAAGGGAAAGGGGGCAGAAAGAGTATTTGAGGAAATAATAGATGAAAATTTCCCAACTCTCACAAAAGAAATGAACTTACATGTCCAAGAAGCACACTGTACCTCAATCAGAATAAATCCAAATAGACCTACTCCAAGACACATACTATTCAGATGTCAAATGTCAAAGATAAAGAGATAATTCTCAGAACAGCAAGGGAGAAACAAATCATCATGTAGAAGGGACATCCAGTAAGACTTAGTGCAGATTTCTCTTCAGAAACCGTGGATGGGAGAAAAGAGTGGTATGATGCAATTAGGATACAAAAAGAGAAAAACTGCCAGCCAAGAATTATTTTTTCAGCAAAATTGTCTTTCAAATATGAAGGTGAGTATAAAATATTCACAAACAAACAGAAACTAAGAGAGTTTGTGAAAAAAGAATCCAACTTTGCAGGGAATATTAAAGGAAGCCTTAGAACCTGAAAGAAAAAGACAGGAGACATAGGCTTTTAGGAGAGAATAGAAGAAAGAATAACAGAAAGGATAATCATAAGAGTAAAAAGACAGACAAAAATATGATGGCATATGAAAATGAAAGAATAAAATGGAGGAAGTAAATAGTGTATTTATAGTAATATCATTGAATGTGAATGGATTATACTCCCCAATCAAAAGATACAGGCTGATAGAATGGATTAAAAAAACAAGAGTCATCCATATGCTGCTTACAAGAAACTCACATGAGATCCAGGGACACAAACCAGCTGAAAGTGTAAGGTTGGAAAAAGATACTCCACACGAATAGTAACCAGAAAAGGGCAGGGGTAGCTATACTAATATCACACAAAACAGACTTTAAATGCAAAAAAGTTATAAGATATTCAATAGGTGATTATAAATTAATAAAAGGGACAATCCACCAGGAAGATATAATATTCATAACTATCTATGCACTTAACCAGTGTGCCCCTAAATACATGAGACAAACTCTGGCAAAATTGAATGGAGAAATAGACATTTTTACAATAATCATTGGAGACTTCAACACCCCACTCACATCGTTAGATAGAACAACTAGACAGAAGATCAACAAGGAAATAGAGAACTTGAACAATATGATAAACATGTTAGACCTAACGGACATATACAGAACACTGCATCTAAACTCAGTGGCTTATACATTCTTCTCAAGTGCCCATGGATCTTTCTCCAGGATGGACCACATGTTAAGACACAATGCTGGGTTACTGAAAAGATTAAATTATTAAAAATATGTAATTCTCCAAACATGTTGAATACAATCATTTTCTTCCTGGACATGAGGTACCAATGACTTAGTTAATCCTAGATCTGATCAACCCCATAATACCATATATTCATTTTTTTATTTTTTATTTTTCTTTAGTAATATACATTTCTAAGTTTCTTAGTTGATTTCCAAATACATTGGAGTGAGATATAGAACTCAGTATTGAGGGAGTTGCATTGTTAGACATTACATATGGAAGAACTAAGATGTCTTAGGACAAAACATCAGGTCAGGTTCATGGTACAGCAGGAAGGGTGTGAGAGACCAGAAGACAGAAATGCATATGAGAAACCAATGCTATTGCAAAACCAGTAATAACTGAGAAATTCCTGTCTGCTTCCTCTTTTGGTTAGGACCCAATTCCAGATGTGATTTTCATCAAGGGTTCCTATGTTTTGGAATCAGGGTTGCATTAAAAGTCTCTGAACACCATGGGCTAATTAATAAATATTATTCACAGATTTCAAGCTCTTATCTGTACAATGAAGGTAATCATATCATCTTCATTAGCCAGAGAAGACAAGACCTCCAGCATCTTCACTGTGGGAAAAGAGAGTCCTCCCATTTTTTAAAAATGCTTCCATAATTTTTTAAGTGGTCTTTTGTCTTTTTTTAGGTTACTTTTAAAAATCTGTTAACATTTTTCCCAGAAACAGGGCCAGAGAGGTGGGGAACAGAGCCAGGCACCCTATCAACTTCTTGTTTGGAATTAATGTGATGCTCCCTCATCTCTATTCCCATTAATGGAACTTCACATCCAATTAGGCATCACTTGGAGGAAACAAACCAGGGCCCTATACCCTGACTGCCATTCCAGTGACCTTTCCCCCCCAGCACACTGCTCCTGAAGCCCTGAGCTTGGCCTGTCCTTGTGATGAGCAGCAAAGAGTGCTTTTGGAGGGTGGTTATAAAACTTGCTTATTATTTTAGCATTTTCTTTGTAGTCAATGGGCAATGAATCCTGCTTGAGCCTGGAAGGGGCACAGGTAGGGCTGAGCCTGAGAAAGAGGTTTAGCAGCAGGCATGGCACTCATGGTGGACTGAGGGCTGATATAGCCAAGCACAGAGTCTCCATGGTGTTCTGAGAGGGAAAGGCTCAGGGACAATCACCTCAGGGATATAACACATATTCCAGTCCTGTACTGGCATATAGTTCCTGAAAAACTTTTGACTATGTGTTCAACTGTTGTAAACCCAATAGTGTTTTTTATGGGGAGATTTTAGATAAAATAAATGACATGTTTCAAGTTAAGCACCTAATACTATACTTGGCAGAATGAAAAGCTTCAGTAAACAAATATAAATGCACATGACACAAATGTTCCTATTTCACAAGGCCATAATTACCCTTCCACCAATTCATTTTTAGGAAGTCAGGATTTTTTCAAAATTGATGGCAGGAAAATTGACTAGATTAAGTGTAAGGGACATGTGTTATTAGTCTTCCCTGCCCTAGTGGAAACTAGTGGGAAAACATTTCGGATGTCACTGAATATATAACAAAACAAGATTAATTCTATAAAAATATAATTTAAGGGCACAATTATTGGAGTACCATAAAATGCACTACAAATCAGAGAGTTCAAGTGCAGAATAGGATGACTGTCAGGGTCATTATTGCAAATATAGAAAGATTCACATATGTCAGAAAAGATAAGTGTACATTTTGAGAATGTAAATAAATTTTGTAACTCATTAAAATACTTGAGAATAGAAGTGTGTTTCTAATTATTTAATTATCATATCAATATTCTCTGAAAATATTAGGGAGAATTAGAGTTAAGTAGAAAATAGGAACTGTAGGTCAGTTGCTGTTGAACTTGGATGAGCATCAGAATCAGTTGGAGAATGTGAAAAAAAATATAGGTGCTTGGGGGCCTTATTTGAAAATGCTGTGAAAATGGGCAGCATTATTTTTTAAATGCTAATTTTTAGAAATGTTTAGACAGGATATTATGGCTTGAAGAAATCATGAAAACAAGTAGGAAATTTTGAAATAAGTGTAAACCCCATCCTTACATAAACTAAGTGAAATCTGGGGTGCTGATGCATAAATTAGCAGTAAAAACTGAACATAGATGAGCGTGGAAGAAGATGCAGGAAGAAGCAGATCTCAGAACAAACTGCAAGTTCACACATCCAGGAAGAGGACAACATCCTGAATTGCACAGCCTCAACCACTTAAAAGAGTGGCAACAAGTTCTGCAAACAGGAGGTGGAGATTCTTGGGACATTTTCCCTTTTAGAAAAACAAACAAACAGAATGTTCATTAAAGAATGGAGAATGAACAGGTACATAAACCAACACAAAAGAATCTTACAAATCTAATCTCACACAATATAAACTATTCGAGAGAGAGACATAAAGCATGAAGTCATTTGTGGGTAAAGTAGTGTATGATATATACAGCATCTCCTACCTGGCTGAGGACTGACCTTACCTCTGGATCCCTCCCCCACCCCAGGCATCCTTCCCTACAACTCCTTGGTACCACACTGAGCTTTAGCTGCTATATCATTAAATACTGCCCACCAAGAATTCATCTTGTTTTGAGAAGAGAGCACATACCCAGATGTTTTCCCAAAACTTGCATGCAAGCCTCTGGCATTCAGGCATTTTTCCTCTCAGCCTTATAAAATCTAAAGAGTTGTTGGCAAAGGTACAGATATACTGGTGACCATCCTGCCATCTTGCTATCATCACAAAGTAGCTGAAGTTCTTTGTAAGTAAGTTCCCCTTATAAATGTTTAACAACTGGTCCCTCTGGTGTTCAGTGTTTTCCTCAGAATCTCAATAGGCCCCATTGGGGAGCAGTTTGGAGCCAACCTCTCTGCACCTCCCCCTATTTCTTCTTTTGTGGTGAGTCCTGTTGCTGGTTCAGTAGCAGGCAAGTAGAAGATATAACAAAAAATTCAATGTATTGTTTGGGGTTTTTTAAATGTGATGAACCTTTTACAAAGAGCAAATGATTGATAATCACAAATGTAAGGGTATTAATTATGTCAGGATGTGAGGGAAGGAGATATGAGTGTGTTGCAATCAGAATGTGTCAAAGTTACTGATATTGTTCTATGCTTATGATTTGCTGCATGAACTGCTTTTGTTTTATAATAATTCTATATATTTTAGATATATATTTTATATATCCCCTTGAAATGAGGCAACTGCAACTGAGAAATGAATTTTGTTTAATTTAATTGAAATAGAAATCTCTAAAGTATAATAGTTTGTGCCACCATATTGAAAAGTCCAGCTCTAATGTATCTGATATTTCATTTTTAAGTGGAAAAATGTAAACATCTTGGACAAAGAAACTAATTCAGAAGGGCTCATCCAATACAAAGAAAAATTATTAAAAAGGAAACATTACAAGTGCTATGCAAAGAAACTAGGAGAAAAGAGGAAAAGGAGAAGGAAAACAGCAGCAATGGTTTCCTAAGAACACTTGAAAAGAAAATGTAACAGAAAAAATGAAATCTATGATCAAAATTTGACCCTAAAGTACTAAAGTTAATGAAGTTATCACCTCTAAAGACAGGAGACCAAAGTAGAGATTCCAGGGCTCAGGCAGGAGTAGGTAAGAAACAGAGCTGAAATGAAGGGACTGAAGCCAGAAAAAAGAAATGCCAGACTCTGAAAATGGTGTCCTGTGTGAGAAGTACATAGAATGAGGGGTACAGAGGTGCAATTTTTAAAATAAAGAATTCTAAATTATTTAGAATTTTAACTAGCTCTGAACTGACACTAATTCCAGGAGACCCAAATCATAACTCTTGTCCCCCAATCAGGATAGGGCTTTATGGAGGTTAGGTGATCAAAGGAGTTTTAGCTCACATCTCTCACAGTGGATCCAGTGGGTCCCTTAACCCATGGTGTGGTTTTCCCCCTGTTCCAGAATGCATAATTCGATTAGACATACTCAGCAACAGGCAGAAACCCCACAATTTTCCCCTGACATGTGGAATGAGGGCTATAATATGGAAGGCCAACTGAAACCAACAAAACTATCTTTTAGTAGGAAAAAAGAAAATCAAAAGCAATCCTGTTTCCCTGGAGGGATTAGAGAGATTAGTACCACCACCAAGGACTTGAAAGTTGCATGGGAATTTATTCCCACGACATCCCCACTCAACTCTCCTATTTGGCCTATGCAGAGAACAGATGGATCTTGGAGAATTAGAAGGATTATTGTAAACTTAGGTAATGACTCCTAGTGCAGCTCATTGTTACAGAGGTAGTATCATTGCTTGAGTAAACTAATACCTCATCTGGTAACTTGTCTGAAGCTATTAATCCATCAATTGCTTTTTCTCTTGATGCCTTTTTTATTTTTTATTTTTAAAAGGATATTTAGATTACATAAATGTTACATAAAAATGTAGGAGATTCCCATATACCCCACTTCCTACACCTCCCACATTTCCCACATCAACATTTTTCATTAGTGTGGTACATTTGTTACAATTGAAAATATTTTAGAGCATTGCCACTATGCATGGATTATAGTTTACATTGTAGTTTACACTCTCTCCCACACAATTTTGTAGGTTATGGCAAGCTATGTAATGG
>JAQZBX010087309.1:0-12881 GCA_029593785.1 Cabassous unicinctus
CAAATACAATTAATAGGAAAATGAAATAATAATGGTAGGTTTAAATATAAAAAATAAAACACATAAAAATTTAAAGAAAATGAAAAATAAAATAAAATTTTTAAAATTGGGATATTAAAAAATAATGAGGAAGTGGGAGTGGCTCAGTCGATAGAGCCCCCGTTTACCATGTGGGAGGCCCCGGGTTCGCTTCCCGGGGCCTCCTTGTGAGGGCAGGCCGGCCCGTGCAGCACGAGGGGCTGATGCAGCGGGACCTCACAGCAAGGGGAAGATAAGCAGATACGGAGAAGACACACAGCAAGCACAAGCAGCAAGGGGGGGATAAATAAATAAATAAATCTTTAAAAAAATAATAATGACAAATATTTAAAAAAATTTTTTTGACATTTTGCCTTTCTTCACTGTAATATCTGTTGTCCTGGATGTACAGTGACATTTTCTTCCATTTACTCCCCAGTGCTTTACTCTTTTTCATTTTGTTTTCAAATAAGTTTTAGGTCACAGTAAAGTCACATGCAGAATGCAGGGGACTCCCATATACCCAACATCCTTCCCCCTTTACCCCTTCCCATATTAATACCTTTTTATATGTGGGTGGTATATTTGTTACAACTGATATACAAATAATGAAACATAGCTACTAACCATGATCAATGGTTTACATTATGGTTTACATTTTAGACTATTATAAATTTTGATGATATTTAACATGGCCTGTGTCCATCGTTGCAAGATCATGCAGAACACTTCCATTGCCCACTAAATACCCCCTCTTCCATCTATTCTATTCCTCCCTCTCCCTCCCCTCTGGGCCCACAGCAACCATCCAGCTTCACTCCTTGGAAGACAAGATTCATAGTTACTTGCAACAACACTGAGGTCTTGACACAGTGGTTTGTCCTCCACTATTAGGAACCACCCATGCTCTTGAGAGACTCCCACCCCTCTGCTTGAGAATATACGGTCCACCCCAGGATGGGAGTCCAGCTCCTTCCCATTCATTATGTGGGTCTCCATCCACTGATACAACACATTATGGCAAATTGATCACTTGCACACTCCCTAGAAACCTGCCCCAGGTGTGCCCTGTCCTGAATGCCTGCCCATCCAACACCCTAAACCAGTAACCCTTCCTTGTCATATTGCCATAAGAGCATTCCCAATTTTGTACTTTCAACCACATATCCGCCAATCTCCAGTGCTCACCTGGTCCCTCCCCCAACCCTTCCCCCAGTTCCATGGGCCGTCCAACCCACCCTTCCCGCTCTACCCACCTGTCAAACCTGCCCTGCCCAACCCAGTAGTATCACTACCCTCCTGTCATATCCCTTCAATGCCCAACTACACACTTCCACCTTATTGTAGATGATGCCCATATGGGCATTGGCTCACACCCTTCTTCTCCCTTTCTATTTCCTGTAAACCTACCTTCCAGACAATAGCTCTCTGAGTCTGCTCAGTTTGCTTAATTCATATCAGCGAGGTCATGTAATATCTGTCATTCAATGCCTGGCTTGCTTCACTCAACATAAGGTCCTCAAGATTCATGCATGTTACCCCATGTGTTAGCACTGTATTTCTTCTTACAGCTGAGTAATATTCCGTTGTATGTATGTACCACATTTTGTTTATCCATTCATCAGTTGATGGGCATTTGGGTTGATTCCAACTTTTGGCATTAGTGAATAATGCCGCTGTGAACATTGGTCTGCATATATCTGTTCGTGTCCTTGCTTTCAATTCTTCTGGGTATATACCCAGCAGTGGAATTGCTGGATCATATGGCAGTTCTGTAGGTAGTTTTTTGAGGAACTGCCAAAGTGTCCTCCACAATGTCTGGATCATTCTACATTCCCACCAGCAGTGGATGAAGGTTCCCATTCCTCCACATCCTCTCTAACACTTGTAGTCCTCTGTTTTTTAGTAGCAATCAGTCTAATGGGTATAAAATAGTATCTCATTGTAGTTTTGGTTTGCAATTCCCTAATAGCTAGTGATGTTGAGCATCTTTTCATGTGCTTTTTAGACATTTGTATTTCTTCCTTGGAGAAGTGTCTTTTCAGGTCACATGCCCATTTTTTAAATGGGTTGTTTGTCTTTTTATTTTCAAGGTGTAGGATTTCTTTAGATATGCTGCATATTAGGCTCCTATCAGATATATGATTGCCAAATATTTTCTCACATTGGGTAGGTTGCATTTTTACTTTCTTGACAAACTCCTTTGAGGCGTAAAAGTTTTTAATTTTGAGGAGATCCCATTTATATATTTTTTTCTTTCACTGCTCATGCTTTGAGAGTGAAGCTCATGAAACCATATCCTATTACAAGGTACTGTAGAAGTTTCCCTACATTATCTTCCAAAGTCTTTAACATCTTCGCTCTTATATTTAGCTCTTTGATCCATCTTGCATTGATTTTTGTATAAAGTATGAGGTGGTGATCCTCTTTCATTCTTTTGGATATGGATATCCATTTCTCCAAGCACAATTTGCTGAAGAGATCATTCTCTCCCAGTTGAGTGGGCTTGGTGACCTTGTCAATTCAGTTCCATTGGTCGGTATGTCTATCCTTGTGCCAATACCATGCAGTTTTGACCACTGTAGCTTTGCAGTATGTTTTAACTTCAGGTAGTGTGATTCCTCTGATTTCATTTTTCTTTTTCAATATGTTTTTGGCTATTTGGGGCCTCTTGCCCTTCCAAATAAACTTCATAGTTTTTCCAATTCAGTAAAAAATGCTGTGTTGATTTGTATTGGGATTGCATTAAATCTGTAGATTAGTTTGGGTCAGATAGACATCTTAATGATGTTTAGTCTTCCTATCCATGAACAGGGGATATTCTTCCATTTATTTAAGTCTCCTTTGATTTCCTTTAACAATGTTGTGTAGTTTTCTGTGTATAAGTCATTTACATCTTTAGTTAAATTTATTTCTAGGTATTTGATTCTTTTAGTTACTATTGTAAATGGTATATTTTCTTGATTTCCTCCTCAGATTGCTCATTATTGGTGTACAGAAATGCTACTGATTTTTGTGCATTGATCTTGTAACCTGAGACTTTACTGAACTCATTTATAAATTCTAGAAGCTTTGTTGTAGATTTCTCAGGGTCTTCTATGTATAGGATCATGTCATCTGCAAATAGTGAAATTTTTACTTCTTCTTTTCCAATTTGGATGCCTTTTATATCTTTTTCTTGCCTCAGTGTTCAAACAAGTATTTCTAACACAATGTTAAATAGGAGTAGTGATAGTGGGCATGCTTGTCTTTTTCCTGAACTTAGAAGGAAAGCTTTTAGGATTTCACCATTGAATATGATGTTAGCTGTGGGTTTTTCATAGATACCCCTTATCATGTTCAGAGAGTTTCTTTCTATTCCTATCTTTTGCAGTGTTTTTATCAGGAAAGGGTGTTGTATTTTGTCGAATGCTTTTTCTGCGTCTATAGAGATGGTCATGTGATTTTTTTCTTTCAATCTGTTTATGTGGTGTATTACATTGATTGATTTTTCTTATGTTGAGCCATCCTTGCATACCCGGGATGAAACCCACTTGGTCATGGTGTATAATTCATTTGATGTGTTGTTTGAATATGATTAGCAAGTATTTTGTTGATTTTAGCAACTAGGTTCATTAGAGAGATTGGTCTGTAATTTTCCTTTCTTGTGGCATCTTTGTTTGGCTTTGGTATTAGGGTAATTTTGGCATCATTGAATGAGTTAGACAATGTTCCTTCTACTTCTATTTTTGGAAGAGTTTAAGCAGGATTGATGTTAGTTCTTTCTGGAATGTTTGGTAGAATTCACCTGTGAAGCCATCTGGTCCTGGGCTTTTCTTAGTTAGGAGGTTTTTGATAACTAATTTTATCTCTTTACTTGTGATTGGTCATTGAGTTCATCAATTACTCTTTCGTCAATGTAGGCTGCTTGTGAGTTTCTAGGAATTTGCCCAGTTCCTCTAAATTATCCTGTTCGCATACAATTTTTCAAAGTATCCTCTTATGATACTCTTTATTTCTGTGGGGTCAGTGGTGATATCCCCTTCCTCATTTCTTATTTTGTGTATTTGCATCTTCTCTCTTTTTTCCTTTGTTAATCTAGCTAAAGGTTTGTAAATTTTATTGATCTTCTCGAAGAACCAGCTTTTGGTTTTGTTTATTTTTTCTAGTGCTTTCTTATTTTCTATTTCATTTAGTTCTGCTACAATCTTTGTTATTTCCTTCTTTCTACTTCCTTTGGGGTCAGTCTGTTGTTGTTTTTCTAATTCCTCCAAGTGTGCAGTTAGGTCTTCAATTTCAGCTCTTTCTTCTTCTTTAATATATGCATTTATGGCTATGAATTTCCCTCTCAGTACAGCTTTTGCTGCATCCCATAGGTTTTGATATGTTGTGCTGTCATTTTCATTCATTTCAAGGTAGTTACTGATTTCTTTTGAGATTTCCTTCTTGGCCCACTGTTGGTCTAAAAATATGTTGTTTAACTTCCATATCTTTGTGCCTAATCTGATTCTCTGGCCCTTACTGATTTCCAGCTTCATTCCATTGTGGTCAGAGAAATTACTTTGTATTATTTCAATCATTCTGAATTCATTGAGCATTTTTATGTGGCCTAGCATGTGGTCTATCTTGGATAATGATCCATGTGCACTCGAGAAGAATGTATATCCCGCTGTATTGGGGTATAGTGTTCTATATATGTCTATTAGGTCCAGAACTTCTAATGTATTATTCAAAGTGTTTGTTTCTTTATTGATTCTCTGTTGAGATGTTCTGTCTAATGGTGATAATTGTGTATTAAAGTCCCCCCACTATAATTGTAGAGGCATCTATTTCTCCACTTAGTTTTTCCAGTTTTTGCCTCAAGTATTTTGAGACATCTCAGTTAGGTGCATAAATGTTTATGATTGTTGTTTCTCCTTGAAAGCCTACCCCTTTAACTAATATATAGTGTCTGTCTTTGTCTCTTACAATGGTTTTACATTTAAGTCTATTTTGTCCGATATTAGTATAGCTACTCCTGCCCTTTTTTGGTTATTGTTTGCTTGTAAGATTGTTTTCCAGCATTCACTTTCAGCCTCCTTGTGTTCCTGGGTCTAAGGTGGGTTTCTTGTAGACAACATATGGATGGGTCATATTTCCTTGTCCATTCTACCAATCTGTGTCTTTTGACTGGTGAGTTTAATCCATTAACATACAGTGTTATTATTCTCAAGGAATTACTTACATTAGTCATATTTACTTTGGGTTGATGTATGTCATATGCTGTTTTTATTTCTCTTTTTGTCTTTTTAGTTATTCTTACACTCTCCTCCAACTCTCTCTATCCTGTTTTTTCCTTTCAACCTGCAAAACTCCCTTTAGTATTTCTTGAAGAGCAGGTTTCTTATTGGCATACTCTCTTAATTTCTGTTTATCTGTGAATATTTTGAACTCTCCATCATTTTTGAATGCCAGCTTTGCTGGATAGAGAATTCTTGGCTGGAATTTTTTTTTCTTTTAGTACCTTATCTATGTCATACCACTGCCTTCTTGCCTCCATGGTTTCAGATGAGAAATCAGCACTTAATCTTATTGAGCTTCCCTTGTATGTGATGGTTCTCTTTTTGCTTGCTGCTTTCAGTATTTTCTCTTTGTCTTGAGCATTGGACAGTTTGACGAATATATGTCTTGGAATAGGCCTGTTGGGATTTGTACTGTTTGGGATGCGCTGTGCTTCCTGGACATGTATGTCCATCTCCCTCAATAGGGTTGGGCAGTTTTCAGCCATTATTTCCTCCAACACTCCTTCTGTCCCCTTTCCCTTCTCTTCTCCCTCTGGGATGCCTATAATATGTATGTTTGTGCATTTTGTGTTGTCATTCAAATCCCTAAGTCCCTGCTGTACTTTTTCTATCTTTTTATCTATCTGTTCTACTATCTCTAATTTCATATGTACTGTCTTCCACATTGCAAATTCTTTCCTCTGCCTATTCAAATCTGCTGTTATGTGCTTCCAGTGTATTTTGATTTCTTGGATTGTGCCATTCACCACCATCATATCCATTATCTTTTTTATGTATGTTTACAATTTTTTCAGTTATGTTCTCCCAGTGTCTTCTTAATATCCTTGATCTCTTCTTTCACTTCATTAAGTTGGTCCATGATATTTGTTTAGACAGCTTTGACTAGTTGTTCAATGTTCTGCATCTCTTCCTGGTTTTTAGTTTGTTCATTGGACTGGGCCATGTCTTCCTGTTTCTTAGTATGGTTTGTAATTTTTTGTTGCTGTCTGGTCATCTTTTTATCTTGATGGGTTTATTCAGTTGATTAGTCTCTCTCTCTACTCTAAGATTTTATTTAGTTGCTGTTTTTGTGTGGGTTAAGTTTTCTCTTTGACACTTTGTTCCTCTTATTCTATTTCCTTGCTGTTGTCTATGTTCCCTTGAAGGAAAAAGATTAGAGCCAGAGAAAGCAAAAGAGGTATGAAAAGAAAAAGGATATTAGTAATAAAAATAACAAAAATTAGAAGAGGAACCATATAAGACCTTGGAAAATGAATATTTAACTCATGTAAGCAGTATAGAGTAATAGAAATTAAAAAGTGGAGTACCAACAATGAAATGGGAAACTGAATAGAGAAAAATATATAGAATGAATTAAAAGGCCAGAATGATGAGTAAAGAGGGAAAGAGGAAAAAAAAGAAAAAAAGAAAAAAGTTAATAAAAGAAAGAAAGCAGGATAGACAAGATAGACATAAAAACCAGAAAAACTGAGGACTAAACAAAGAGTGGTGGAATGTAAGAACAACCACAGAAAGCAGAAGATAGAAAGATGAAGGTAGGAAAAGAGAGCATTGGTGGAAAAAATCAGTACACACAGAAAAGGGGAAATCAAGGAAGTGGAAACACTGCAAACAAGAAACAAGCCAGGAGCACCTAATTAAGAAAAAAAAAGAAAGAAAAGAAAAATAAAAAAGGATGGGGGAAGAGGAAAGAAAAACATAAACACAAAAAACCAAACACACAAGCAAGCAGTCAAACACAAACTAAGGAAAAACAGCCTTCCCTCTCAGGCCCCTGAGCAGCTTCTCAGGCTGCCAGTGTTCATCAATCAATTACCCTGCAGCCTGCCCTCTGCAGGTTTTGAAGTGGGTTTTAGTGAGTAAATGAAGTTAATTTTTTTTTTTTTACGTAACCTTTTTTTAGGAAATATAAGAGACCCAAGAGAAGCTAATACAAAAATAATGTCTATGTTCTCCCTGTCCTAAAGCATCAGATGAATGTTTGATACCCTGGTGGATCACTGCTCTAAGAGGAGCCAGAAATTGAACTAGGGACCTTGTATATTCAAGGCAGAATCTCCTCTACTGAGCTAAACTTTCTCATTGGGTCAGTTAGCTAGAGAGTTAGCCAGTCACTTTCCCTAGGGCATGTTTGACTCTTTGCAATAGGGTAGACTCCTGCTGATTAGGAGCCTGTCTGTCTCTGCCCCCTTTCTATTCTTATTGCTTTCTCTCCCAGGGCAGCAGGATGCAATAGCCTGTGTGAGCAGTTAACCCTCTCCCCTCTCCTGGTCAGGTTGGATTCCCTTCTGAAATTCAAATGGGACCCTGGGGACTGAACTCACTGCAGAAAAATGACTCTCAACCCTCTTCCAGACCACCCCCTCCTCCCAGGGGACCCTAAATAGGCTCTTGGAAGCTTATTAAGCACTTCCTACTGCCTGCTTCCCTTAGGGAAGTTGAAATTTTGATAGTTCTCAGCGCAGGACTAGTCAATTGCCTGACTCCTCTCCCACGAAGTTTCTCTATCCCAGGGCAGTTAGGTAAACCAGGCTTCCTCAGCGGCTTCGCCTCTCCCCTCTTCCTGGTGCCACCTTGAGTTGGCCAATATGCATCCCAAAGCTCAAATGGGGTCCAGGCAACCAAACCCACAGAAAGGAAGCCCTTCTCCACCCCTCTCCAGAACCCTCCAGTCTTGGAGAACACTCCCTCCCACTGGGTGGCCAGCAGGAGTCGGAGCTCACAGCAGCTTCAGGCCCCAAGGGTGGGACTTAGCAATCCGTAGTTTCCAGCCATGGAGCGAGAAACTCACAGTTTTACCTTGAGTAACCTATCTCCCTGTCCAGTTCCCTCCAGATCAATGCCCCGAAGCCTCCTGCTCTGTGGGTTCCCAAAACAGCCCACTCGGGCAGGATCTTACTCCCACTCAGCCCACTCAGTGAGGAGATGGTTCACGCCCTTTTAAACTGACATCATCTTGCCAAGGTTCCAATCGGGAGTGTACACTTTTAGAGGATTGTTTTCATTTTTACAAAAGCCTGGAATTTTACCTAAACATCTTTGAAATGTGCTCCACCGGTCAAGTATTATGATTCTAGTTAGCCTCATGCTAATTGCACCAATTCTCACTGTTGTGTTGGAAAGATATGACCTAATATTTGAAGATTTATAACAAATGCAGGAGGGTAATTCTGCAAAATGAGTTGGTCTAGTGAAATAGCCCAAAGGATAGTCATTTCTTTAAAACTGTGACCAAATTTTTCCTATTTGGAGATAGAAATTGCAATGGAAACTGTCTTTTGGTGTCTCCATCCCATTTTTCAGGCATAAGAGATGAACTCTGTGCTTTGGGATAAGCCCAGACTTGGCCACGCCTCTGTAATGCCTGCCCCTTATGAGGCATTTGGGGCAATGGGCATCCCAACCATTGAGGCTTGAAACTTCAGTTCCTCAGAGCCCAGAATTTTCTGACTCAAACAGTAGCTCTGTAGAGTTGTGTCTGAGCAATTCTCTAGAGCACCAGCAATGCAATATTTGTTCCTTTGTGTCTGTCTTATTTCAGTCAGCATGATGTCTTCAAGGCTCATCTATGTTCTCACATGTATCAGAACTTCATTCCTTTTTTCAGCTGAATAATATTCCATTGTGTGGATGTACCACATTTTGTTTATTCATTCATCAGTTGATGGCCTCTTAGGATGCTTGCATCTTTTGGCTATTGTGAATAATGCTGCTATGAATATCAGTGTGCAAATATCTGATTGAATCCCTGCTTTCAATTCTTTTGGATATATACCTTGAGAAGGGGATTGCTGGGTCATGTGGTAGTTCTAGACTTAACTTTCTTGGAACCACCAACTGTCTTTCACAGCAGCTGCACCATTTTACATTCTCATCTACAACAAACTAATGTTCCTATTACTCTACATCCTCTCCAACACTTGTTATTGTTATTAGTTTTTAATAGGAGCTGAGGCAGTTTGATAGTATTTATGAATTCCAAAAAGAGATATTGATTATATTTGTAAACTGGTCTGTTCCTCTGGGCATGATACACTTTAATTGTATTAAATTCAAAGGTTTTACATTTACTTAATTACGTTAAGATTAGGGCTTTGATTCGACCACATCATTAGGGTGTGCAGGGTTGAGTCCCCACCCCCTTGTGGGCTATATAAACAGACACTCACTCAAGGAGAACACAGAAAAAGATACACATGGGAATAGGGAGAGCTCCATAGATGCCAGAGGAGAGAACTTTGTCAGCTTTGATCCTGTGGCCTTGGGAAGAGAGAGGAGCCATTTGCCTGATAGTTTGCATCTGAAGAGAACAGACCAGCTGATCCCTATGCCATTCTACAGCTGAGATACACAGAAGACTCTGGGGCCATGGAGCCTTAAGAGGAAAGAAGAAGACTGAACCCTCACAGAGATTGCCTGCCATCTTGCTTCAACATGTGCCAACAGATTTTGGTGAGGTAGTACCCTCTTATGGTACCTTGAGTTGGACTCTTTAGGGCTGTATTAGTCAGCCAAAGGGGTGCTGATGCAAAATACCAGAAATCTGTTGGCTTTTATAAAGGGTATATATTTGGGGTAGAAGCTTACAGTTACCAGACCATAAAGCGTAAGTTACTTCCCTCACTAACTCTATTGCCACATGTAGGAACAAAATGGCTGCCAACGTCTGTGAGGGTTCAGGCTTCCTGGGTTCCTCTTTTCCTGGGGCTTGCTTCTTTCTGGGCTCAGATCCTCTGCTATCTCCACAAGGCCAGCTGTAGACTATCAGGTGAACAGACTGTTTCTCTTCCTGGGGCCTTTTCTCTTTCTTCACAACCAAACTCCTCTGTGTGCTTACTTCCCAGGGCATCAGTTCAAAAAACTCTAAACTTCCTTCTCTGCAGTGTGGTTTCTCTGTGAGTCAAAATCCTACTGACATGGCCCAATGAAAGCCTTAATCATTATTTAATCAAGTAAAAGTAAAACCTCTGAATCTAATGCACTCTAATATGCCCAGAGGAAAAGACCAGTTTACAAACGTAATCCAATATTTCTTTTTGGAATTCATCAATAATATTAAACTGCTACAAGGGTCTTGTAACTGTAAGCTTCTACCCCAAATAAATACCCTTTATAAAAGCCAATAGATTTCTGGTACTTTGCATCAGCACCCCCTTGGCTGACTAATACAGAACTTGGTACCAGAACTGGGGTGGTGCTTTTGCAATTACCAAAATGCTGGAATGTTTTATAAATGGGTATGCGGTATTCTTTGGAGAAATTGTGAGATGCTTGATGGAAGAGGCCTGGCCTGCTTTCAAGAGACTGTTGGTAGGAATATGGAACCTAAAGTTATTTCTGATAAGGCCTTAGAAGGAAATGTTGAAACTATTATTTGAGACTGGAGGAAAGGTAATCGATGTTTTAAAGTTGCAAAGAACTTAGGAAGGTTGACTCCTGATGTTATATAGAAGGCAGAACTTAAAAATAATGAGCTTGGACATTTAACCAAGGAGATTTCCAAACTAAGTGTAGAAAATGCAGCCTGGCTTCTCCTTGCAGCTTATAGCAAAATGTTAGAGGAAAGAGATAAGCTGATAACTGAGTTGTTGGGCATAACGAAAACAGAAACTGATTCCAGAAATTCCAAGCCTCTGGAAATCAAGCCCCCAGATGATAGTGCCCCATTTGAAGAATTAACTACCCCAAATAAATACCCTTTATAAAAGCCAACAGATTTCTGGTACTTTGCATCAGCACCCCTTTTGGCTGACAAACACAGGAGCCTTTCTAGAGAATGTGAAATGGAATGGTATCTCATGGTGATTTCTTTTTTTTTTGGGTGGGGGTGGGGAGGTACTGGGGATTGAACCTGGAAACTCATAAGTGGGACGCAATCCTCATCCCCTGAACTATACCTGCTCCCTCTCATGGTGATTTTGATTTGCATTTCCCTAATGGTTAATGATGTTGGGAAACTTTTCATGTGTTTTTGAGCCATTTGCATATCCTCTTTGGTGAAATGTTTATTTAAACTTTTACCCATTTTTAAACTGGGCTGTTTATCTTTTTTGTTGTTGCATTGTGGGATTTCTTTAAATTTTTTGTATATTAAATTCTCTTAGATAGGTGGTTGCCAAATATTTTCTCCCATTCTATAGGTTGTCTTTTTACTTCCATCATAAGGTCCTTTGATACACAAAAGATTTTAATTTTGATGAAGTCACATTATCTATTTTCTCTACTGTTGTTCATACTTTTGGTGTAAAGTCTAAGAAACCATTGCCTAACACATGGTCCTAAAGAATGCTTGCCTATGTTGTCTTCAAGGAGTTTTAGTTTTGATTCTTATATTTAGGGATTTGAACCAGTTTGAGTTAGTTTTTGAATATGGTGTGTTGTATGGATTCTCCTTCATTCTTCTGCATATGGATGTCCATTGCTAATAACACTCTCCTTGCCCTATTGAGTACGCTTGTCACCTTGGCAAAAATCAATTGGCCATAGGTGTGAGGGATCATTTCTGATCCCTCACTACAATCCCATTGGACTATATGTCTGTTCTTGTGCCATACCAAACTGTTTTGATTACTGTAGCAGAATAATTTTTTAAATAGGGAAGTATGAGTCCTCCAACTTCATTCTTCTTTTTCAAGATGGCTTTGGCAATTTGTAGCTCCTTACCATCTATATGAATTTAATGACTGACTCATGTATTTCTGCAAAGAAGACTGTTGGAATTTTTTTTAGGAGGTACTGGGGCTTGATCCTGGGACCTAGGATGTGGGAGGCAGGCACCCAACCACCAAGCTACATTGGCTTCCATGGAATTTTGATTGGAATTACATAGACTCAATAAATCACTTTGGGTGGAATTGACATCTTAATATTTAGTCTTCCAATCCATGAACTTGGAATTTTCTTCTATTTATTTAAGTTTGATTTCTTTTAGCATTTTTGTTATTTTCCATGGTAAAGATACTTTATATTCTGGTTGAATTTATTCCTAGATATTTGACTCTTTTAGTTGCTATTGTAGATATAATTTTTGTCTTCATTTCCTTTTTATATTTTTCATTATTAGTGTATAGAAACACTACTGATTTTACACATTGATCTTGTACCCCACCATTTTGCTGAACTTGTTTAGTAGCTCTAATAGCTTTTTTGTGGATTTTACAGTATTATCTATATATAGAATCATGTCATCTGCAGAAAGTGAAATTTTTACTTCTTTTCCAATTTAGATGCTTTGTATTTCCTTTACTTGCCTAATTCCCCTACTAGAACTTTCAGTATGTACAATGTTGAATAACAGTGGTGACAGTGGGCATCCTTGTCTTGTTTCTGATGTTAAGGGGAAAGCTTTTAGCCTTTACATCGAGTCTGATGTAAGCTGTAGGTTTTTCAACTATGCCCTTTATCATTTTGAGAAAGTTTCCTTCTATTCCTAGTTTTCTAAGTTTTTTTTTTTTTTTTTAAATCAAGAAGCGGTGTGGGATTTTGTCAAATGCATTTTCTTTATCATTTGAGATGATCATTTGGGTTTTTTCCCTTCATATTGTTAATGTAGTGTGTTACATTACTTAATTTTCTTATGTTGAACCATCCTTGCATACTAGG
>JAQZBX010087310.1:0-12884 GCA_029593785.1 Cabassous unicinctus
CCTTTGAAGATGTTATTATTAGTTAAGTTGTGCCCAAACTCTTTGAGGATGGGCCTTAATCCAATGTGGCTTAAGTCCTTATGAGTAAAGGAAATTGGACACAGAAGAGAAAGCCATGAGTAGGAGCCAAAAACCAGAAGTCCAGAAGTCCACAGAACCTGAAAGAAAGGATAAGGCATCACCATGTGATGGGAAAGCAGAGGAACCCAAGGATTGCCAGGCAGCCAGAACACAACCGACCCTGGGAGGAAGCAAGCCTGCTAGACTGAAACCATGAGCCAATAAAATCCTGTTGTTAAGCCAATGCATCGTATGGTGTTAGTCATGGCAGCCTGGAAGCTAACACAGTGGTCGTCAGCAGAAGGCTTCCAATTCCCCCCCTTCTGCTTGACCATACCTGACTGCTTGACCCTCTGGCTCTCAAATGGGCATGACTTGATGTCACCAGACTTTGGGCTCAGCTCTGGGAAAACCCTCAGAGCTTTCTCACACACAGTGGTTACTGAGCCCAGAGTCAGACCCTCTCTGGACCACAGATACCTCTTTATGCCTAATTATACACCCCACCTATTCTGGCAAGTCTCATCCATTTGTGAACACTGTTAGAAACAAGTGCTCAGGCAAGACTGCACAAATGAGATGGGATTTTAAGTAGGTCCTAAAGATTGTGGCAGATTTCCTCTGAAAGAGAGGTTGGGAATGGAGTCCCCAGTTTGAGGGGGCATGTAAATGAGTGCAGGTTAACAAGGCATACACATTCAGGGGTGCAAGGAAGTGTGTTTGGCTGACTGACAGGAAGACGCTGGAAGCAGAGAAAGAGGTAAGGTTAGAATGGCCCACCAGACCCCTGGAAGGGAAAAATCTGATCTTCCTTCTTTTTTAATGTCTCTCACACTAATTCTCCACCTCTACCTGTCCCTCATGTACACCTCAGCAACAGCTACTTCAGAGAGATACTTTACGTATGATCAGGGCTTCATAACAGAACCATTGCTGGACATGGAGCAAGTCGAGGCAAGTGATACCATTCGAACATAACGACTCTACACACGGCTCACCAAGTATCCTGGGTCACAGGGAAGGGGTTTCCAGACACACAAGAGGGGTGTCTCTGTTCTCCTCTTGAAAGTTGTCATGTCTATGGAACAGAATGTTAAGATAAGACTGCCCTTCCCTCAGTGGCACCTAAGACACCAAATGCACAGAGCAGACACACAGTGAAAGTGCACTGAACACCCTTAGGCCGCCCTGTTCTCCAGTTCCCTGACTGCCCATTCATAGAAGCATCCAGCAAGTGTCAGTCTCTAGGGAGCATCTTGCCCCTTAATACCTCTGAATACAAAGTGAGGACAGCAGGGCAGCGTGGCCAGGAGCATGGATTTGGAATCAGCCTGCCTGAGTTCAAGCTCTTACCAGTGAGGGGACCTTGAGCAGTTACTTACCCTCTCCACGCCTCCATTTCCACATCTGTAAAATGGAGATCATGATTGAATTACTATGTGGAAATGACTTAGTACAGTTCATGAGCACATGGGAAGCTCGATGTAAATATGAGTGTTCCTAATCTTGGCTGCAGGGATGTGTAAACTACACAGAGGATGGTAAAAGTGTTGAAAAGCCCAAGAATCTGAGAACTTGGTAAAGAGAAGAGCCTCTTACCATGCAGAAAACCAGAACTAAGAACATACGGTGATCAGCTTCTCAAAGACCTCAAAGAAAGTTACTTTGCGGGTGCCACAGAGATGGAATGATAACTGCTATGCTCTCCAAGGAAGAAAAAGAATCTGGGATTTGGCAGGGAACAGCCAAGATAAGATCCCCAACTTTAAAATGCAGGTGTAAATCAGTGAAGAGCAAGCTGCAGGAGTCAACCAGTCCTGTTTTTATCTCCCTCTGCCTCTGAGCCCACTCCCGTACCTGTCAAAAAATAATAATAACATCATTGGGGCTCATGGCAAATAGACTCATGAAATGCAGCTGTGAAAACTTTCAACACCTGAGAATTATCTTCCTACTATTACGTCTCCATCCTGGATTAGATATAGCACATATCTATAAGTATAAAATGTTTGTATATTCTATACATGCCTATAAAAGTATATTAACGCACACACACATACACTATGTTGGGTATGTTTCTTCACACTTTCAATATTTATCCAGACTGCAACTCTTGCCCTCCCAAATGGTGCTTTTTTAAAAAGTATAATTAATTCTGCGGGGAACTTGACATATTTTAGAATTACTGATAACCTAGATCTTAAATCAAGCCCCTGGAAAGAAGATATAGAGATAACATACATCATATTCAAAACAAAACAAAGAAATAGAAATTCACAAATAAAACTTTAGTTTTCAAATCCCTAGAAAGGAGGGTACTTTAGAAACTGTTGGTGAAGGAGTACAGAAAGCAGAGCTAGACTGGGGAGCACAATGGTGTGGCCCTATAGGGTTTCTAGAAAGGGGCAGAGTTTTAACTCATATCACTTGTTTGGCCCTTAGCGTCCCATTTCTTTTCAACACCACTGCAGTCCTGAGAAAAAGATCTTGGCTTAAGTTACATGTGAAAATGAATTTGTAGGTCTCAACCCTGGCTCTCGTGGCTGAGTGTAGCACTGCATAATTTGACACAATTCAGCATGATTGACAGTGGAAAGCAGGCTGCAAGATCTCACGGGTCAGAGCAGAAACGGGTCCTGGCAGAAAGTCCTTGGAGTATGTGGGGTAGCAACCAGCACTTGTTGGAGCCCTCCCCAAAGATGAAGTGGAGCAAGAGTCCACTAAGCTCATCTGAGGGGTCTTGGGCTGTCCACAGAAGCACACTCCAGCAGGTCAAAGTAAGGTCTTTAATGCCTGACCAAACTTGAGCAGGGTTGAATCCCACAAGGGAGGAAGAGCCCATGGAGAGACACATCCTTGCCTGCTGTCTGCTAGCAGGCAAGAAATCATCAGGGCACAGTCAGCCCCAAAGATCCTGCTTCCCAGGCTCCATTCACCACGAGCACTTCTTCATCCTGGTTACCATCTGCCTGACCCCAGCCATACTTTCTCCAACCCTGTCCTTCACCTCCAAATGCTGAATGACTTTTAAGGTAGATTGAATTTATTGGCAGGTCTTTCTTAACTTGGAGCTTTCTAAAGTCATTATCATTTGACAGATAATGCATGCCCAATTAGTAGGCACCGTTGGGTACCTGTCCCCTGAATTTGGTCATGCATCTACCTTTCTCCATCCTATGTGCTCTGGAAGGTGACCTGGATAAAAATTGACTAGTCTGACCCACTTTGTTATTACCATTCCCCCTGGCCAGTTATTTGTTTGGGGGAGGCCCTGTGACCCAGTCCTCAGCAGTGGAAAATGAAGTCTGGGGTTGACTAGGAAGGGTCTCTGGACACAGAGGAAGAGTGTCCCTTGTTCCTCTGTTGGATGTTGTCATGGCTATGTAACTGGACATTAAGATGAGACAGTCCCTGTCTCAGCTGTGAGTGAGACGCAAGTATGAAACAGAGCAGATGCACAGTGAAAGTGAGATGAACACCCCTTATGTGGCATTTCCACAGGACATGGAGAAAAACAGCTCCACAACTCTTGGACCCCTCATCTTGAACATACATATTGAAAGGGGAAGTGTGCGGAGGGAAAGGAGGATTTGGAGACAATATTTCTTTAGAGCAAGCTGATACTGTGCTGTGGTCCCCTCTCCCCAGAGAAATGGAGGGGTATCAAGTCTGAGAGGCTGGGCTTCCTCCATACTCCCTGCATTGGAAGAGGCTGTAGAGTCAGTTTTGCCTCTTGCCTCTAGAGGACATGAGCAGAGCTAACAGCCCCAGAGGTGGGGCAAGGGGAAAGCTGGCCCTTTAAGATTCAGTTGTGCTCCCAGAGTTTGTCAGAGTAAAAGACACTTCCTAAGTACTAGGCTTACCATGCAAAGGAGAGCACAGCACATGGTCCTCAGAGGGCCCCTTGAGGGGCAGGGGGACCCCAACAGCAACAACCTAAAGGTGAACCTTAGTCTCTTAGGGGCTGAGTGACCATCCAGAAAAGAGATGCACCCACCCACATTAAGAAAACTGCAGAAGAGTGGCCCCCATTGATGGGAATGGCCAATGAGCCCATGAATGTGTCCCAGGTGAGTCAGTTTTAAATCATAACAATAAATAAATAAATAAATAAAAGCAATAGGTAGATGCATACACAAACAAACAAGTAGGTAGATGCAGGACCTTTCCTACTCCCCTACCACTCCTCTGTAATCTATTTCCCTGGTTGACAAGTAGGGAGGGTGGTAACATACCTCTTTCCCGTCAGTGTATTAAGGGGGGTGGTACAGAGTGGGAGCAGCCCCGCCCAGGAGCAGGCAATGAGGAGGTGCATTGTCTTTAGAGAGTTTTAGAACAATCTTAATACTGAATAAAAGCCAGTCTGCTTTTCACTATCCCCAGCAACCAACCATTCTAACCAATGTCAGTGACAAAATCCTCCACCCCCTACCCCCCGGGTCACATTGCTGCCACCCCGACCCCTTGGTACTCCACTGCCCTTTCTCAACTGAAGGCTCCCAGCCTGAAGCAGGAATGAGGTGGGGGAGGAGAAAATCTGATGTCAAATCAGGTCTTAAGTTTTAAATAATATCTACTCAGCATCCTTATTATCAAATTGAAATTTTGTTTTCAGCTTAATGTGATTGTAAGCTTACCTGTTAACTAAGAGTGAGTAGCTCTGTGAGCCTAATGGAGCTTTCAGCTAGAGACAGGGAAGGAGGAAGACAAGAAAGTCTCCTTTTCATTTATAAGTATATTGTCATCGTTTTACCTGGCTGTCTCAGTGTGGGAGATAAAAAACAAAACTTACAACTCAGTCTGGACTTCAGGGCCCCTTTAAATCGATTGGCAGGCAAGGCAAATTTAGGGGATATCTTGTCCTTTGCTTTCTTCTCCTTGTCCTGCTCCCATTATCTAAGACCTATTCTGTTTACTGTCAAATAAGTTGTCAATCATTCAACAAAATCCTATGGAGAATCTAGTAGATTCCCAGCACTGTACTAATGAGGTTGGATGTCTAGGTAAAATGGTTCATCGGAAGCTCCTGCTGAGAAACAAAGTGAGCTTCAAAATGGCTAAGTAGGATTCAGAACAAATTCAGGCCAACTTGAAAGTTCATGATCTTTCCACTTGGCTACTTAGCTTCTTAAAAGCATAGAAACATAAGACTCGGTCTCTTTTTCAGTGAACTCAAAGACAAAAAACCTTTTCAATGTGGAAAAATTAGAGAAAAGAAAGGAATTTGTAAGTGATAAATAGCTTGGATATGCTAGAAGATAAATCTAATGCTTACAAGAAGGTAAGCATAGGTGGAAGAAAAAAAGTTGTGTCCTTCCGTAAATGCCCTGGATTTCACTACTATAGGCTAATTCATTATTGGAGTTTAATTTTAGCAAAATAATAATGTAGGTGTCTTTGAACCCCTTATGAGTCCTGTTTCAAGGGTCGTTTACAGTAAGCCCTACAGGGTGCTTCCTCAGTGTTCTGAGTTTTGTCCTTCCAGGGACATCTTCATTTCAACTGGAATAAATAATTCTTCTCATGGAAGAAATTGCAGGCAGTGGATAAGATGAGCTACTTTCAAGCAGGGGCTTTCCCTGGCATCTCCCAATATGGACCTGTCCCATTTAGTCCCAAGACTCTTTAGCCTAGAAAAGTAGACATGTCAAGGAATATAGTGAAGATTTGGGTGGTTTCCCAGAGAAAGAGAATGAGTGCAATAGGAATGAGATAACTGTTTACATTGATTTTACACCTACTTTTAGGCAGATTGTCAAAATATGGATTGTCTGGGATTCCTAGCTGTCCTTTTTTTCTTGCCTTAGAGCATGTGTCCTAAGAGAAAAACATGTCCTAAATTTGAGGTTCTTATTATTTCATTGGCTAGCAGATGTATATAAATAAAGATTTGGTAGGAAGATAGAAGAAGCCTTTTATTATTATCTAATCTCCCTCTTGTTATTTTCTCTCTGTGTTTATATACATAAAATCAACAGTGGTCTGTGCCTAGAACAATCTTGATCCATTCTACTCAAAAGACAAATCTGTATTGAAACACATTTCCCTTCACAGAATCAAAGAATCTCAGAGCTTAGAAGGATCATAGATTCTCACAAACTCCAAATAAATTCCTAGATATCTTCCACAAATACTACAAAATCTTTGCTTGAAATCTTTCTGTGACTAATTAAAAGATTTATAATTGCTCTACTAATGAGAACTAACAAAATGTTTTGCTTTTCTTTTGTTGCTTTTCTTCTGTGGCAACTGGGCCCTTTATGCCCTTCTTACCATGGCAGGCCTTCAGATATTTAAAGATAAATGTCATATCTTCTTCTAAGTCTTATCTTCCCCAAGATAAACATTTTATTTGGAAAACTTTTTTCTCCCTCTGCCATGTTTCTATCCTGCTCCAAAGAATAGCAATTTCCACCCTCTAGAAGTATTAGGAAACAATTGTTTCACTCATCCCATGTCATTCTTCCCAACATCTGAGGAGTGCCTTTTCTAATTGACAAGATTGATAAAAGTCCTGCACTTGTGATCCTTAGACCCTGGTTAGCCATCTTGTTGGCCAACTGGCTAGAAAGATAAATGCACTCACCTCTGCTCCTGCTTCCATGTGATAGGAAGACCTGGCCAAAGCCCAGTGCTGTCTTCTACAGGCCTGGCTAGAAGACTATCTCCCGTCTTGTTCTGTGTTCAACAGGTACAAGGCAGTCCACAGATGCTCCTTGAAATGAGCTAGGTCAACGTCTTTTCTGCAGGTTCAGTCCTTTCAAGCACAGCTACCAAAATCTAGATTGCGCAGGTCCACGCCATATCCATGAATTCAGTTTTGCCAATCATAAACATGATAGTTTGAGATCTTATGTTTGATTTTTCCAATTGCTTCCAAACTTGAATGGAGAAGGTATAATTATCACCCACCAAAAAAAAATATGTTACTTTATACCTCATGTGTCATGGTTTCTAGTCTTTTGAGCATTCCCCAGTTTGTCAAAATCCTGTCAAAGTGTGGTTCCCAGAACCAAACAATATAATCAGTTGTGAACTGTTAGCATAGAAACTTCCCTGTGTTCTAGACACTAAAGCTTGGTAACAAAATACCTGATCCATAGACACCTTAAGCACACAGAACATGAGTGCTTTACAAGGATGTCATATTTTACTTGACTAGAGTATCACACAGAAAACTGGGAAAATCGTTCCTCTGGAAACCCAATGAGTTACCATCAACTTCTTCCATCCTCTGTCACTTTCTAACAGACTCTTTTTTTGCTCCTGAAAACCAGGCATCAACAGGGCTTTAGGTTCCTTTCTGTAGGGACAGGAGAGCTATAAATAAGACCATCCACTAATGAAAACCACACAAGGGAAAGAACAGATGATGTCATTCTGTCACCTCCTTTTCTCGGGGACTTGCCCTGGAGTTCTGTCCAATTCCAGATGTTTGGATGAAGGAGTTTCATTTAGTTTCCAAACAACAGGGAACTGAAGCTTTGAGGAGGTTCCCTACCCTGTGGGTTATCGATTTCATCATTCTGTTTTTTGGGTTCACTGTGCCATGAGGCAAGGGCAACCTTGATATTCTCAGGAAGCTGGTCTTTCCAGTTACTTGCTTGATTAAAATATATTTTGTGGAATCCTTCAGCTTCAGAATGGTTTCCTTTAATAATAATAAAATAGTATGTGGAGTCAAAGAAAAGGAATGGCGCCCCTTTGATAAAGGAAAGCACCAGATTTCTAAATCTGACAAGCTCTAGATTGAGAGCCCTCAGGTAGAAAGGGTAACTTCTATGATTTAGAGTCTCCTCCCCCAATCTTCCCTTCTCCTGGGGAGTCTCTCACATTGAGCCTTCCTGGTACCACCACAGCCAGCTCAGGGTTTGCATGTGCCCCCTTTCCAAAGTTGTCTAGGTTTGGCTTCCCCTCAAAGGAGAGCCTGGGACAAGGGCATGGGTACAGGGAGTTTAGTGGGGAATTGGTACCAAAAAGTGTATGAGGGAATTAGGGAAGAGAGACATGGAAGAGGGAAAGTCAATAAATGGGTGTGCTGTGAGTACATTACTGCTATAGGCTCAATCTTCCTGGATGCCTTCTAAGAAACTGTGAAACACCCACCAGAGGAAAAAGAGGCTGGAGCTTCCATCCTCCATTGGTACAGGGTTACCCCTGGAGGAATTAAATCCACTATTCACCCAAGTTGTACCTAATTAGGTAGAGCAAGCTACTTTGATATCAGAGAAAGGCCTCAGCAGAGCAAAAGAGAGAAGCGGGTGATGGGAAGCTGACAGCATGCCAGAAACTGTCTACTGTAGTACAGGTGTATTTGGGTAGCAGGTGTATTTGGCTAGCAGATATTAGGTGGAGCATCCATGTTGTCTGCTGTAAAACTCCAGGGACCCTAGGGTAGGGGAGAAAAGTACCTTACCCTCTGCTTTCCTTTAGCCCAGGTGAAAGAGGCCACCACTGAAAAACCTAATCTTCCAAAATATTAATACTGAATTAACAAAATAAAAAATAATACAAAGAAACATAGCAAACCAAATTCAAGTTGCTGATCCCCAATAACTGTATACTGTCTAAAATACTTCCTATTTTATGGGCATCTTGCCAAACTGCCTACTTCCTATTACCCACCAGTGTCTATCACCCCAACCTACCTGCCACACAGGAAGGGTCTACCAGGTACTCATCTTCTTTATTGTCAAGGTCGAAAGAATCATATCAACTCTTCAGCCCACCTGAGGCTCCATCCTTGGCTAATTTTCTTGTTTGAAAATAACTTGTGCATCATTTTCCTACAATGGTTGCTAACAGTGTAGGTGCTGGCACCCTGGCCTCCAAAGCCAGACTACCTAAGTTTGAATCCTGGCTCTGTATGTATTGGGTGACCTCAAAAAATTTGCTTAATTAGTTTGTATCTCAGTTTCTTTATCTGAGAAACCAAGATAATAAAAGAATCCAACTCATAGGATTATGAATATTTAATAAAGTAGTATGAAGTATTTAAGACAGAGACTGACACATACTGAGCCCTATATAAATGTCATATATTACTATTATTATTATCATTAGACCATAGTTTATACATAGGGAACAGTATTAGCTAAAGGGGTGCTGATGCAAAATACCAGAAATCTGTTGGGTTTTATAAAGGGTATTTATTTGGTGTAGAATCTTACAGTTACCAGGCCATAAAGCGTAAGTTACTTCCCTCAACAAAGTTTTTTGCCATGTGTTGGCGCAAGATGGCTGCCAACATCTGCAAGGGTTCAGCTTCCTCTTCCTTTTAAGGCTCCGTGGTCCCAGCTTCTTCCTATATCAGCAGTAGGCTGGGATAAGGCTCGTCTCTCTCCCAGAGCTCATTTCTCTCTGGGCTCAGCTGTAGACTATCAGGTTCTCTCTCTTCCTAGGGCCTCTGCCCTGTCTATGGAGCCGTCTCTCTTCCTCTGTGTTCTTCTCCTGTGTGTTTACTTCCTGGGGCTCCAGGATCCAAAAACTCCAACTAACTCCTCTGCTATGTAGTTTTCTCTGTGAGTCCCCGCCCATTAAGGGAGTGGGGAATCAACATACTACTTATGTGGCCCAATCAAAGCCTTAATCATAATTTAATCAAGTAAAAGTGAAACCTCTGAAACCAATATAATCTAATATGCCCAGAGGGACAGACCAGTTTATAAACATAATCCAATATCTATTTTTGGAATTCATAAACAGTATCAAACTTCTACAGGAACTACCTTCCCTTTCAGCTAAGCATAATGAAGTGGGCTTCCTTTTCTGAGCCATTCTATAATGCCTTAACTACTCAGTAGCCTCAACGAGCAATAAGAGTCAGAATATACACAATAATAGGAAGGACTTTCTAAAGGCAAGATCATTACCTAGGTTGGAGTGAGTTGCTAGGATCCATCTCTTTCTTTAAAGTGTGTGAATTTGGCCAAGCTTGGTAGAATCTTTTCTGGCCTTTCCTAACACCTTAAATCAAGAGGTAGATATTTGCCAAATCAACACTATAATTATTCTCAGTAGTCAGAAATTCTTATCTTTGAACATAGTTGTCTCCTCTGTAATTCCAGGTAGGCCAAACTAGACCTTTCCTTGAGCTAAACTAGATCCTTTCCTTGAAGCTTCTCAAAGAGAGTGCCAAAAGATAACTATTATATACTTTTTTGATGAGTCCACATCTTTATTTTTCATTTTGTCCATTCTTTGCAAGTTTGTGAGCATCTGCATTAAAAAAGGATAACTGCAGCCAACTTTGTCAGTTGCTCTAAAAAAGTCTGGATGGAATGTTTTCTGGGTGACTGAAGAACTTCATCTATATCTGTGTTCCTATTAATCCATAGCCAATCTTCCTTTCTGCCTATCTTCCTTTCTCTCTAGCCTTCTGTTTCTGGAAGTAACCACAAAGGGTCAGAGTGAGAACCCAAAGCTTGGGTCATTCCATGTAGAAGCCACCAATACAGAGGTGACTGTAAGTAAGAATAAGACACCTCAAATTTGCATTGGCCTAAGTTTTGCCCCTTCTCTCCTACCTCCCCTTAATTACAAAACATAAATCACTCCACCTTCTCTGGTCAGAACAAATTGATCTCTACTGCCCCCTGGTGGATCACTAGAGTATGCTGGGTGAGTCAGTCCTGAAATCACGTGGGCCCTTAAGACTTATTAAATCAAGGGTCACCTCTCAAGTGCCTTATGTGTTCTAATTCAATGTATTGATTTATTAAGAGCTGAGAAATAATTTGCCCCCAATTGGTGCTAGCATTTTTTTTTTTTGCCCTTGTGTTCCAAATCATTCCCCTATTAGTCAAACGTAGCATTCTTTATTATAATTGCCTGGTTACTACTTGCCTAACTACCCAAATAAACCATAAGTAGCAGAAACCCAATAATGTTGAATGATTTTCTTGAGGCCACAAAATCAGGAGAGATTCCCAATATAAAAATCAGACTTCTTTATTCAAGGCCCAGTGTGCTGTTTGTTAGCAGCAATGTTTTGTGTCCCCAAAATGTTCTTACTCAGAAGGAGTTTTGAGATAGCAGCACCTGGGGTTCAGAACACCAAGATTCTGCCCTCAGTTCAGCTATTCACCTCACCAAGCTCCTAGTGTTCCACATCTGAACAACAATGGCAATTTCTCCAGATGGTTGCTAAGGTCCTATCCAACTTTAAATGTCTAGGACTCTACTTGAAAGGTTTGTCATGAACTTACAGTTTTGAGAAAGAGACATCACTCATCCATTCAGTCAATAAATATTCATGTAAAAAATATTTATTGGGTTACTATTATGTGTCAGACCAGATACCAAGTACACTGTTGAACAATAAACATGATGACCCTGTTCACTGAGAACTTAATATATTGGTCCTAGTGGGATCATGGTCAATGTCTCTCATTTATGGATCCTGGATAAACAATCAGAGGCCTGTCATCATCACATCTTTTTTATATTTGCAGAATTCTCTCATGGGTTTGTGGTGTGTGTATGTGTGTGTGTTGGGGGTGGGGAGAATCCTGGTGAAAATAGCAATGCTCAAAATTAGCATGTCTCAAATTCCTGAAACAAACAACAGCAACAAAACAGATTGGGCACGTCCAGCACAGGTGTCCCCTTCTTGTTAATGTGCAGTTTCCCCAGATCAAGCAATTGTTGCTCTTTCCTGCCAAGATGCCAACAGGAGTGCCCAATTAGTGCCAATTTGTTTTTTTGTAACATGGACACCTGTCACCAAAGAGCTTGATAAAAATAACCAACTCAGTCACTGCAGATTCAAATTGGGCTCAAACTAATCACCCAGAGGTAAATAGGAAGCCTTCAAATCCCACTGCGAATCCTCCAAGGAACCCAGGTCCTCCACCCGTGGACAAATTTATGGTATATTTCTGACGGATGGCAAGTCACCAACTGGCAATTGATATTTTTCTTTCCTTTAAATGCAAGTTATCAGCCTTTCCTTCCAGTCAGCTGCAGGCTTCCCCCTGGCAGTTCAAGACTCATAGTGATAATGGATTATCTTTTCTTTTAATAGCAAACCATCTTCCACTGAGAAGGAATGAAAGTAGCAGGAGAATGAGAATAATTTCACCAAGAAGTCCTTTAACTCTCTTCAGGAAACACCTCAAGTTCAAGCACTTAAAAAATAACCTTTAAAAACTAACCAGGTTTCTGCTGTGTGGTTGAGCCAACCACCGGGGTTGTGCTGGGTCCATCTGAATTAAACCTGCTTGACACTCACATTCAAACTCTGTTCTACTCCGTCCCAGCAGTTCTGCTTGCTGGGTGTGCAATCGTATGGGGCAGACACTTTGGAAGGAGCTATTGCACCCAGATTAAGAAAACACAATATTCAATAAGCAAATGAGCAGGCAAGACATTTTTACAAAATCACCCAGGCAAGAAAACCAGCACGTCCCGCTCTTCAATAGTGGCCCCATCAAGCCCACTGCTTTACCAGGAGCAGAAATGCCTTGAATCTAAATCTGCCACAGGAGGGGTTTCTTTGCCTCCTCGTGGTGTTGTGAGCTGAATGGTAGATTTCATCACCTCCATTGTAAGGCAGCTCTCATTATGAGAAACCAAACACAGAGTCTGGCTCCTAACTGGAGTATTAATAATGAAAATGGATTATGTGCATCCTGTTTGCTAAGCAATTATCCCAAGGCAGGGATTGAGTCCAGATTTTTTGCCTCACTGCCTGAATGGCAGAACATGAATAGATAGACAGGTATTTGCATGCAGTGTCTCTGACCTGGAGAAAATGTCAGGAGCTTGAAAGGCTACAGGGAGAGTTGCAGATGCATATTCTTTTCAAACATGGATGGGTTTTG
>JAQZBX010087311.1:0-12881 GCA_029593785.1 Cabassous unicinctus
TTGATACATATTAATAAAGCATACAGTTCATCCAAAGTGTACAGTTAGTGGTATTTGGTATAATCACGTTGTTGTGTGTTTATCACTTCAATCATTATTAAAGCATTTTCATTATTTCAGTAATAATAATAATAAAAAACAGACAAACAAGAAAATTCCTCACCTCTCAATCTGTGTTTCCCTCGCTGTACATAGCTTTTATTTCTGGCTTTTCTTGCCCAATTATTTATTTATTAAGCAGATATATTTACATACTATATGATCTATCCAAAGTGTATAATCATTGGCTTCTCTTTTTAGCTGTTAAAAAAGTTCTTTATTGTAAAATTGTAAAATAAATAGAAAAATAGATTGAAAGAAATTACAAATTTTAAGAGAGAGTGCAAGGCCAGGTTAGAGTTAATATAATCAGTTATAAAAAATTGATAGCATAGCAACAAACATTTATAAATGTAAATAAATTCAAATATAATAGAAATTAATTATAACATAATTCTCATTTGTACATTACAGCTCTAACTATTGGATATAATCTCTAAGAATGAAATAAATTATTGGTTTAGTTATTTAATTTCCATTTAGGCCATAATTCTTTCTAGATAATCAAATTCCTATTTGGGAATTCTTTACATCTTATTGGAATGAATTATAGCGGATAATTTGCCAACTCATAATTTTATGAGGCAGAAAAACTCAAAATCTTGTTGAACAGTAGTCATGCTAAATCATTGTTGATCCAGATAGATTATTTTAATTAAAGAGTATGAATAAGAAAGGGTTAAAGAAAAACAAAATATCCAAAAATACATCTCTTCTCCAGTGCTCAATTAAAAGCAAGTGTTTATTTGTATGAAAAAAATTACAGAATTCTGATCACAGGAACAATTATGCCAGTTGCACTGAGTAATGATTGTTCATATACTATAATGTTGTCATTTTACATTTATCTGGTCTCCTCCAGCTCTTTTTCGGTTGCTATTTGCATGGAATACCTTTTTCCAGCCTTTCTCCTTTAACCTGGTTGTGTCCTTACATCCGAGGTGGGTCTCTTGTGGACAACATATAAACGGCTCATGTTTTTTCGTCCATTCGATCAGTCTAAGTCTTTTGATTGGGGAGCTCAATCCATTGACATTCAGTGTCACTGCTGTAAAGGCGTTGCTTACTTCATCCACTCTGTCCCTCGGCTCTCTGTGTCATATCGTTCTATCGTCTTCTTATCCTTCAGTTTGCCCTTCCTAATAATCTTCATTTCTAAACTCTCCTCTGAATCTCTCACCCTTGCTTTTTCCTTTCAGGCCGCAGAACCCCCTTTAGTATCTTTTGCAAATCTGGTCTTTTGGTAACATGTTCTGTCAGTTTTGTTTGTTTGAGAAGACTTGGAACTCACCCTCTTTTTTTTTTTTTTTAAGATAGATTTATTTATTTTATTAATTTTTATCCATTTTTACCACCACCACCCCTGTTTTTGCTGTTTGTGTCCATTCGCTGGACAATTCTCTGTGTCCGTTTCCTGCCCTCTCTTCTCATCCTTCTCCTCCTGTCTTCACCAGGATTCAATCCTGGGAACCTCCGATGTGGAGAGAGGCGTCCTACTACCTGTACCATCTTAGTTCCTGGTTTTTCGGTGCGTCTCGTCTTGGCTCTCCCTTGTGTCACTCTTCTGTTACGTCATCATTTTGCTGCGTGGCTCGGCGGCGCCTAACGGCACACCCACGCACAGGGCCTGGCGGCCTGCGGCCTTCTGAATTTTTATTTTTACTGGGAGGTCCCGGGGATTGAACCCAGGTCCCTCCATATGGGAGATGGACACCCAACCATTTGAGCCACATCTGCCCCGCTCACCCTCATTTTTGAAGGACACCTTTGACGGATACAGAATTCTTGGCTGGCAGTTTTTCTTTTTCAGTACCTTAAATACATCATACTAGTTTCTTCTCTCCTCCATGGTTACTGATGAGAGGTCAGCACTTAATCTTATCAAATTTCCCTTGTATGTGATGCTTTGCTTTTCTCTTGCTGCTTTCAGAATCCTCTCTTTATCTCTGATATTTGTCATTCTGAATGGTAGGTATCTCAGGGTAGATCTATTTGGATTTATTCTGTTTAGGGTGTGTTGTCCTTGGATATTGATATTTATGTCTTTTGTAAGGGTTGGGAAGTTTTCAGTCATTATTTCCTCAAATATTCCTTCTGACCCTTTTCTATTCTTTTCTCTTCTGGGATACCAATAATGCGAATGTTTGTGCGTTTTGCATTGTCATTCGGTTCTGAGACTCTGCTCCATTTTTTCCATTCTCCTCTCTTCCTGTTCAGATGTTCTGTCTTTGAAATCACTAATTCTGTCTTCAAGCAATTCAAATCAGCTCTTATGTGCCTCTAATATATTTTTAATCTCATCCATTGTGTCTTTCATTCCCATAAGGTCTGTTACTTTTCTTTGCAGGCTTTCAAATTGTTCTTTATGCTTTCTCAGAGTTTTCTTGATATCCTTTATTTCTTTAGTCATATTTTCTATAAATTCTTTGAAGTGATTTAGGAGAGCTGTGTGATTATCACTAATTGTATTAAATCCTGTCTCTTTTTAGGACATTTGGTTTGTTCTTCTGTCTGGGCCATCTCTTCCTGCTTCCTAGTATGCCTTGTAATTTTTTGCTGATGTCTAGGCATCTGAATATGTTGGTGAATTTTACTCTGGTGGCTAATCTCTCTCCCTTGCCTATTGTTTTTGTTTGTTTGTTTTTCCACAGCTCTTCTTTTGATATTTGGTTCAACTTATTCTCAGTCTTTAAAATTGCCCAGCTTAAGTTCTTAGAATCGGGCCGGGGCCTCACTAGTGGGGCACGTGTTTTCTCCCAGGGGTTGGATACAGAGAGAGCAGTTTTTGTCCATGCAATTTCCAGCTTGGCCAGCAGATGGCACTAGTCAATGCACCTTTCCACAGAGGTGTTTCAGTCTTGCTTTCTGTGTCCGTATGTTGACTCTCCAGGTTGGAGATTCAAAGCAGGCTCTGCTGGCCGAATTCACTGAAGAAAAGCACCCCGACCTCCTCTTCCTTTTCCCTTAAAACAGCTGACAGGGAGGAAGATGTCTGTTCCCCTCTCAGTCAGCTGCAGTGAGCCAGGGGTTTCACCCCAGCTTAGTATCTTGGGGGTGGGAGAGGGGAGCCTTTCCCAGCTGCCACGGGGGCTTGGTAACTCAGGTTTGTCATTTTGGCTGCTTCGTGTCTCTGTCCCTCACCCTCCTGGGAGTTGTGTAGCACTGTCCTGGTCTGCTGACCACCGAAGCAGGTCCCTCAGACAGCTTTTGGTTCTTTCTCCATTGTTTTGTGAGAACATTCAGCTCTGCCTCTTAGTCTGTCGCCATCTTCCCACAATCCCTGCCACCCCACTTTTAATGGAAATCATGAACCAGCTTTTTCCATGGCATATGTTTAGAAATGTTGATCAAAATAAAATTATTAGACAATCATTTAAATTTGCCTTGATCTAGGTCTTATTAGTAAATTTTATAAAATTTTTATTTTTAAAAATTTTTATTTTTAATTGTTATATATATGTATGTATGTATATATATATATGTATATATTTTTATGTTATGTGTGTGTATATATATATATATATAAAACATAAAAATCACTCTGACCATTTAAAGTGGACAATTCTTTGGCATTAAGTACATTGATAATACTGTGTAACTTTCACCACTATTTCCAGACTGTTTTCATCATCCCAAACCAAAATCCATTTTCATTTAGTAATTACTCCACATTTTCTCTCCCCAGAAATACTTATTCTAAGTATTTCATATGAGAGAAATTGTACAACATTTGTCCTTTTGTGTAAGACTTGTTTCACTCGAGGTTTAACCATGTCGTAGCATGTGCCAGCACTTCATTTCTTTTCACAGGATAATACTCCATTGCGTGGCTAGACCACACTCTGTTTTTCCACGCGTCTGTTGATGGGCACTCAGGTTGCGTCTACTTTTGACTGTTGTGAATAATGCTGTGATGAACATGGCTGTTTTCATATGGATTCAAGTCCCTGCTTTCAGTTCTTTGGTGTGTGTGCCTAGGAGTGGAATTTCCAGGTCATATGGTAATTCTATGTTTAATGTTTTGAGGAACCTCCAAACTGTCTTCCATAGTTGCATCGTTTTACCTTCCCACCAGCAGTGTACGAGGGTTCCTGTTTCTCTCAATCCTCACCAACACTTGCTATTTTCAGTTTTTTTTTTTAATAATAGCCATCCTGGAGGGTGTGAAGTAGTATTCCATTGTAGTTTTAGTTTACATTTCTCTAATGGCTGATGATGTTGAGCATTTTTTCATATACTTATTGTCCATTTGAATATCTTTTTTGGAGAAATGTCTATTCAAATCATTAGCCCGTTTTTAAATTGGGCTATTTGTCTTTTTGTTGTTGAGCTGTAGGAGTTCTCTTTCTAGCCTGGAGTATAAACCCTTATCAGATATATGGTTTCCAAATATTTCTTCCATTCTGTAGGATGTTTTTTCACTTTCTTGATAATGTCCTTTAATGCACAAAAAGTTTTAAATTGTAAAGTCCAATTTATCTTTTCTTTTTTTTTTCTTTTGTTGCTTGTTCTTTTGTTGCTTGTTCTTTTGATGTGAAATCTGAAACTCCATTGCCTACTGCAAGGTCCTGAAGATATTTTGCTATGTTTCCTTGTAAGTTTTATAGTATTAGCCCTTGTATTTAGGTCATTGATCCATTATGACTTCATTTTTATAGATGGTGAGAGGAAGGTGTCCACTTTTCTTTTGCATGTGGATTTCCAGTTGTTCCAGCACCATTTGTTGAAGAGGCTATTATTTCCCCAGTGAATGGACTTGGAACCTGGTCAAAAATGACTGGCTGTAGGTGTTTGGATTTATCTCTGGAGTCTCAATTTTATTCTTTTGGTCTACATGTCTGTCTTTTTGCCAGCATCACACTGTTTTAATTATTCTAACTTGGTAGTAAGTTTTGAATTGAGGGATTATGAGTCTTCCAACATTGTTCTTTTTCTTCAAGATTGTTTTGGCTTTTCAGGGCCCCTTGCAATTCCATATGAATTTGAGGATCAACGTTTCCATTTCTGCAAAAAAGTTGGCTGGAAATTTGATAGGGTTGCACTGAATCTGTAGATCACTTTTGTCAGTATTGACGTCTTAACAACGTTGTCTCCCAATCCATGAAAATGCGATATCTTCCCGTTTATTAAGGTCTTCTCTAATTTCTTTCAGGAATGTTTTGTAATTTTCAGTGAAGTCTTTCACCTCTTTTGTTAAATTTATTTAGGTATATTATTCTTTTAGATGCTATTGTAAATGGAATTGTTTTCTGGATTTCCTTTTTAGATTGTTCTTTACTGCTTACAGAAACCCAAGTGACTTCTGAGTGTTTATCTTGTACCTGCAACTTTGCTGAATTTATTAGATCTAATAGCGTTCTTGTGGATTCTTTGAGATTTACTGTGTATAGGATCATGTCATCTGCATATAGGGATAATGTGATTTCTACCTTTTCAATTTAGATGCTTTTTATTTCTTTCTCTTGCCTGATTGCTCTGGCTAGAACTTCTAGTACAATGTTGAATAACAGTGGTGACAGCAGGCATCTTGTCTTGTTTATGATCTTGGGGGGGAATGATATTTGCTGTGGGTTTTCATAAATACCCTTTATTGTGTTGGGAGAGTACCCTTCTCTTCGTAGTTTTCTGAATGTTTTTATCATGAAAGATACGGATTTTGCAAAATGCCCTTTCTTGTGTCAGTTGAGTGGCCATGTGAGTTTTTTCATTCATTCTATTAATGTGATGTAGTATGTGGAATAATTTCCTTATGTTGAACCTTTCTTGTATTTCTGGAATAAATCCTACTTGATCATGATGTATAAACCTTTTTAAGATACTATTGGATTCAGTTTGCCAGTATTTTTTGAGGATTTTTGCATCTGTATTTGTAAGTGATCTTGGTCTACAATTTTCTTTTATTGTGGTTTCTTTGTCTGGCTTTGGTATCAGAGTAATGTTGGCTTCATAGAATGAGTCAGGAAGTAATCCTTCCTGTTCTATTTTCTGGAAGAGTTTGAGAAGGGTTGGTGTTAAATCTTTTTAAAATATTTGGTAGAATTCAGCAGTGAAACCATCTGGTCCTGGATTTTTCTTTGTTGGGAAGTGTTTTTTTTTTAACTCTCAAAGTCCTTTGTTGTACTGTTGGGAAGTTTTTGATTACTGATTCAATCTCTTTACTTGTTATAGGTCTGTTGAGGTTTTCTATTTCTTTTTGCATCAGATTAGGTATTTTATATGTTTTCTTGGAATTTGTCCATTTCATCTAGATTTGCCAATTTGTTTGTATATATAGCTGTTCATAGTACCCTCTCGTAATCTTTTTTTTTAAACAAATCAATTTTATTGATACGTATTAATAAAGCATAAATCCATCCAAAGCGTAAAATCAGTGGTATTCGGTGTAATCACGTATTTATGCATTCACCACTTCAGTCATTCTTGGAGCACCTTCATTCCAGTAATAAACAAAAAGCAAGCAAACAAAACTCATCACCTCTCAGTCTCTTTATGCTTCCCCTGCCATACACAGCTTGCTATTCTTTTTCTTTCTTTCTAGTATATTTGTATTTATATTTTGTGAAAACAGTCTTATATATGCAATATCACCCATATTCATGCTTTGCATGAGGTTTTACTATCTTATACAGTCCCATGTTACAGATTTTAGCTTTCCTTCTAGTAATATACATGGCCTTAGACTTTTCCTTTCAATCACTGTCATACCCAGATAATTGCTCTGCTAGTTTCAAGCACCATGATATGCTTTAACCATTTCTGTTCATTTCCAAAGATTTACAAACAAACTTTTTACCAATTCTGCACAGAATAACCTTCAGTTTTCCATTCTCTACCCTCCTTCTATTTTCTGATGACCTATAATTATTAACTCCATGAGTTTACACAATATATTTAGTTCATAATAGCGCAGTCATAGAGTATTTGTCCTTTCGTGTCTGGCTTGCTTCCCTCAACATAATGTCCTCCATATTGTCATATGCTTCACGACTTCATTTCTTCTTACTGCTGCATAATATTCCATCGTGTGAATAGACCACAGTTTGTTTATCCATTCGTCTGTTGATGGGCACCTGGGTTGTTTCCAACTTTTGGCAATGGTGAATAATGTTGCTATGAACATCGGTGTGCAGATGTCTGTTCATGTCACTGCTCTCAGTTCTTCTGGGTATATACCCAGTAGTGGTATTGCAGGGTCACGTGGCAAGTCTATATTCAGCTTCTTTAGGAACTGCCAAACAGTCCTCCACAGTGGCTGTACCATTCTGCATTCCCACCAACAGTGAATAAGCGTTCCTGTCTCTCCACATCCTCTCCAACATTTACAGTTTCTCATAATCCTTTTTATTTCTGTAAGGTCCATAATAATGTCCACACTTTTATTCTGATTTTAGTTATGTCTTCTCTCTTTTTCTTTGTCAATCTGGCTAAAGGTTTGTCAATTTTTAAAAATCTTCTCAATATTCCAACTTTTGGTTTTGTTGATTCTCTCTGTTGTTTTTTCTTCTCTATGTCATTTATCTCTGCTATTTCCTTCCTTCTACTAACTTTGCATTTAGTTTGCTCTTACTCTAGTTTCTTTAGGTGTGAAGTTAGGTTATTGACTATTCAACTTTATTCTATTTTTTTTAGGAGATCCTGGGGATTGAACCTGGGACCTATGTGGGAAGCAGGTGCTCAACCACTGAGCTATACCCACATCCTCCTATCCTTTTTTTTATCAAAAAAGGATGCTGGATTTTGTTGAATGCCTTTTCTGCATCTATTGAGATGATCATGTGGTTTTCTTCCTTCAATTTGTTAATGTGGTGTGTTAAGTTGATTGATTTTCTTGTGTTGAACCAGCCTTGCGTACCAGGAATAAATCTCACTTGGTTGTGATGTATAAGTCTTTTGATATGCAGTTGGATTCGATTTGCAAGTATTTTGTTGAGAATTTTTGCATCTATGTTCAATAGAGAGATTGGTCTGTCATTTTCTTTTCTTGTGGAATCTTTATCTGGCTTTGGTATTAGGGTGATGTTGGCTTCATAAAATGTGTTGGGTAATTTTCCCTCGAGTTTAAACAGGATTGGTGTCAATTCTTTTTGAAATGTTTGGTAGAATTCACCTGTGAAGCCATCTATTCCTGGACTTTTCTTTGCTGGGAGATTTTTGATGATGGATTCAATCTCTTTAAATGTGATTGGTTTGTTAAGTTCTTGTATTTCTTGTAACATCAGTGCAGGTTGGTTGTGCATTTCTAGGAATTTGTCCATTTCATCTAGGTTGTCTGTTTTGTTGACATGCAGTTTCTCATAATATCCTCTTACGATTCTTTTTACTTCTGTGGGGTCAGTTGTAACTGTCCCCCTTTCATTTCTGATTGTATTTATTTGCATGTTCTCTCTTTTTTTCTTTGTTAGTCTAGCTAGGGTTTTGTCAATTTTATTGATCTTCTCAAAGAACCAGCTTTTGGTTTTGTTGATTTTTCTCCATTGTTTTTCTGTTCTCAATTTCATTTATTTCTGCTCTAATCTTTATTATTTCTTTCCTTCTGCTTGCTTTGGGATTGGTTTGCTGTTCTTTTTCTAGTTTCTCTAGTTGTTCAGTTAAATCTTTGAGTTTTTAATATAGGCATTTAGGGCTATAAATTTCCCTCTCAAGACTGCCTTCGCTGTATCCCCCTTTGATAAGCTGTGTTCTCGTTTTCATTTTTCTCAATATATTTACAGATTTCACTTTCAATTTCTTCTTTGACTCACTTATTATTTAGGAGCGTGTTGTTCAGCCTCCTCATATTTGCGAATTTACTTTTTTCCTATTATTGATTTCCAGTTTCATTCTATCACGATCTGAGAAGGTGCTTTGTATAATTTCAGTCTTTTTATATTTATTGAGAGCTGAATTGTGACCTAACATGTGGTCTATCCTGGAGAAGGATCCATGGGCACTTGAGAAGAATGTATAACCCGCTGAGTTTGGATGCAGTGTTCTGTATATGTCTGTTAGGCCTAACTTGTTTATCATATTGTTCAAGTTCTCTGTTTCCTTGTTGATCTGTCTAGTTGTTCTATCTAATGATGTGAGTGGGGTGTTGAAGTCTCCAACTATTATAGTAGAGACGTCTGTTTCTCCCTTTAGTTTTCCCAGAGTTTGTCTCATGTATTTTGGGGCACCCTGGTTAGGTGCATAGATATTTTTGACTGTTATATCTTCCTGGTGGATTGTCCCTTTATTAATATATAATGGCCTTCTGTATTTCTTATAACTTTTTTGCATTTAAAGTCTGTTTTGTCTAGTGTTAGTATAGCTACCCCTGCTCTTTTCTGATTACTATTTGCATGGAGTATCTTTTTCCAACCTTTCACTTTCAGCCGGTTTGTATCCTTGGGTCTAAGGTGAGTTTCTTGTAAGCAGCATATGGATGGCTTGTGTTTTTTTTATCCATTCTGTCAGCCTCTATCTTTTGATTGGGGAGTTTAATCCATTCACATTCTATGATATTACTGTAAATGCACTATTTACTTCCTCCATTTTATTCTTTGGTTTTCATATGTCATATCATATTTTTGTCTGTCTTTTTATTCTTTTTGTTATCCTTTCTGCTATTCTTTCTTCTATTCTCTCCTCCAAGCCTCTTTCTCTTGTCTTTTTATTGCAGGTTCTAAGGCTTCCTTTAATATTTCCTGCAAAGGTGGATTCTTTTTTGCGAACTTTCTTAGTTTCTATTGTTTGTGAATATTTTATACTCATCTTTGTATTTGAAGGACAATTTTGCTAGATAAAGAATTCTCAGCTGGCAGTTTTTCTCTTTCAGTATCCTAATTGTATCATACCACTGTCTTCTTGCATCCATGGTTTCTGAAGAGAAATCCGCACTAAGTCTCAATGGGCGTCCCTTGTATGTGATGGTTTGCTTCTCCCTTGCTGCTCTGAGAATTTTCTCTTTATCTTTGACATTTGACATTAGACATAGGTCTATTAGGATTTGTTCTGATGGAGTACGGTGTGCTTCTTGGACATGCAAATTCATTTCTTTTGTGAGAGTTGGGAAATTTCCAGCTATTATTTCCTCAAATACTCTTTCTGCCCCTTTTCCCTTCTCTTCCCCTTCTGGAACGCCCATGACATGTATGTTGTTATGTTTTATATTGTCATTCAACTCTCTGAGCCCCTGCTCAATTTTTTCCATTCTTTTCTCTCTTCAATTTTAGCTGCTCTGTCTTCGGTATCACTTACTCTTTCTTCTATCATTTCGGGTCTGCTGTTGTATGCCTCAAATGTGTTTTTGACTTTACCTATTGTGTCTTTCATTCCCATGAGCTCTGTTACTTTTCTGTTCAGGATTTCAAATTCTTCTTTGTGCTTGCTCTGTGTCTTCTTAATGTCATTTATCTCTTTAACCATCTTGTCTTTCAGCTCATTAATTTGATTTTGGAAATTTGTACGCATCTCACTGATTAGTTCTCTCAAACTCTGCGTCTCTTCTGGGGCTTCGATATATTCCTTTTCTTGGGCCATGTCTTCTGTTTTCTTAGTATGGCTTGTAATTTTTTGCTGACATCTAGGCATCTGATTAAGATGTAGTTTACTCAGATGCACAATTTAATTCTCTTTTGTAGGTATTTAGTAGCAGGAGGCTGTGTTTACCACTGCTCTTTGATTCTTGACTCTATTTGGGTTGTTAGGATTGTCCCTGCTAGTTGCTCAAAACTGGGCACTGAACCCAGTAATTGGTTGTAGACTTGTTTCCTAGGGCCTTGGGGAGAGAGGCTATAGTGCCGGGAGAAAGCCTTCCCTACTTATTTTTAATTTTCTTGCATGCACTTCCTTGGTCTGCCAGCAGATGGTGCTTTTTGGAAGCTCTCAGTTCAATGCCTGGTCAGAGTATATTTGTTGCAACACATACTGGATCATTGTGATAGAGCTTCCTGTCTGGAATTCAAAATTTCTCTTGAGACAGTTCTCCAGCCTTCTCTGGCAGCCCCCTCCCTTTTCCCAGGTCAGAAATATTTCCTTGCCCAGCTGAGTCCTCAACAACCAGTCCCTGTTAGTAGAAGAGGAGATTGGGAGGGTTGTATATCTTTAAGTCCATTGCTGGCTCCCAAGGCAAACAATGGTACAGCCCCAGCCGGCCTGGAAGGGCTCCTCCGACAGAGCAGACAAAATTTGTGAGTCAAAAGCTGAGTCAACCTTAGGCTGTATCCCTCTCTCTCCTGGGAGATGTGTCCTTAACAGTCAGTCCTGGCTAGAAGAGAGGGAAATTATGAGGGTCACATTTCTTCAGTCCTGTGCCGGCTCCTAGGACAAACCACGGTGTGGTCCCACCTGGCCTGGAGGGGCTTGTGGGACACAGCAGACCAATTTGTGGGTCAGAAGCTGAGTCAGCCTTAGGCTGTGTCCCTCTCTCTCCCCTTTCCTGGGGTGGTAGATTCCTGGAGCCCCCTTTGTCTTTCGCCGCAGGGCCAGAGGCTTGAGAATTCTAAGGTGTCTGTAGTGTGGGGGATGGTACCGGCAGCAGCTGCTGCTGGTTTCAACTCACAGTTCTGTTGTTGTGATTTCCCTTCTTTGTCCCTTTCTCCTCTGGGCGGTGTCCAGCCTTTGCCTGGTGTCCTAAATCCTACAAGATCTTTTTCTAGGCTTTTTCAGCCTGTCCTCTAGCAATTTTTTTTGGAGGAGAAGAGAGTCCCATGTCTCTCTAGTCCGTCATCTTTCCAGAAGTCCTATTTTTTTTTTTTTTTAACAATTTATTGAAGTGTATCATTTATACATGAACATACATAAACTGTAAGTGTTCAGTAAACATCGTGAACTTACAAAACAAACATGCAAAGCATCATGCAGGGCTCCCACACATCATCCCCCCCCAAACACCCTGCATCGTTGTGAAACATTTGTTAACAAATCATGAAAGACCCTCGTCAAAGTATTACTACTAACTATAATCCGTATCTTCCTCCCCTAGACTTTTTTTTAAAGATTTATTTATTTATTTATTTACTTTTATCCATTTTTACCCCCTCCCCCGTTTTTGCTGTTTCTGTGTCCATTCGCTGGGCAACTCTCTGTGTCCGTTTCCTGCCCTCTCTTCTCATCCTTCTCCTCCTGTCTTCACTGGCATTTGAGCCTCAGAATCTCCGATGTGGGAGAGAGGCGTCCTACCACCTGCGCCGCCTTAGTTCCTGGTTTTTCGGTGCATCTCGTCTTGGCTCTCCCTTGTGTCACTCTCCTGTTATGTCATCATCTTGCTGCGTGGCTCGTGGGGCCTGGCGGTGCACCCATGGATAGGGCCTGATGGCTCACCTGCTCGTGGGGCCTGGTGGCTCACCTGCTCGTGGGGCCTGACGGCTCACCCCCTTGCAGGGCCTGGTGGCTCACCCGCGGACGGGGCCTGGCAGCTCACCCGTGCACAGGACCTGGTGGCCCACGCGCCTTCTATATTTTTCTTTTTAAAATTTTTACTGGGGGAAGCGGGTGTGGCTCAGTGGATGGAGCCCCCGTTTACCATATGGGAGGCCCGGGTTCGCGTCCCGAGGCCTCCTTGTGAGGGCACGCGGCCTGAGCGGTGCGGTGGGCTGATGCAGCAACCTCATGGCAGGAAGCGGGTGTGGCTCAATGGATAGAGCCCCCGTTTACCATATGAGAGGCCCCGGGTTCGCTTCCCGGAGCCTCCTTGTGAGGGCAGGCCGGCTCGCGTGGCGCCGTGGGCTGATGTGGCAAGACCTCACAGCGAGGGGGAGATAAGCAGACACAGAGAAGACACGCAGCGAATGGACACAGCAACACAAGCAGCAAGGGGGGAT